>JAABKK020003416.1:0-28098 GCA_011634745.2 Catotricha subobsoleta
ATAAACACAATCGATGCATGTATTATTATATCGAACCCAAAAATTATTCATTTCAGGTAAAATGGGTTGCACTTTCTGAAAAAAAAAATGTCTTTTTGTTCAAATTTCTATTAACAATTAAAAAATATAAAATCGCACTTCTTTTAAATCTTCGGTTGGTTCTTGTATTTCATTTTCTAAATTTACAAATAATTGGTTATTTTTGTTAAGACGTGAAACGATTTTCTCTCGTTCTGATTCTAGTTTTTTGCAAATTGCTCCAGTTTTTATGAGGTTCTGTCCCTTCTGTAATTGTTTTTGAAATTTCTAATGGAAACAAGAAGGCGGAAAAAGACATTTAGATCTATCAATGTACATTATATATTAATAATAATTATTTATTACCTTAATTGTTTCAGTGCTACAAATAACTAAATGCCGAATACATACTTTATCCAATTTCAGTCCATTTACCTTAATATGTCTCAATTGATTATGTCTCACTTGTAAAATTCGTTTATAATTAACTAATTGATCTACATGAATTTTATTTCCAGACCGCGTAAGCTCTAGTTTGTTACTTATATTACTAATAACATTACTAGCTTGACCAATTTCAATATAAATTTTGCGAATTTCTTTGGTATATTGGATGTCACGATCTTTTAAAAGATTACATTCATTGTTCTTTTCTTTGGAACATTGTAAATATACGTTTAACACATTATGAAATTCATTCCAGAGATTATTCATTTGTTCTTCGCGTTATTGTGTTATTGTTTCCATTTGTAAAACAATCTATAAATTTCATGACAAATATATTGAAATAAACAATATTCAAGTTTGAGAACTAATGGTGGAACATTTTCTGATGAATAATGGGATATTCCACACCAAAATAATTAGAATAAATCTTTGCATATTTATTAAAGGTTGTATGAGAAGCATTTGTTAAAAAATTAATATTAATTTACATTGATGATGTTCAAATAACAACAATATTTGAAAAATAAACATAGGAGATATTTAGGTAAAACATTTCGAATTGTTGAACTAGGCGGACCAAATTATATTCATTTTATGGGCGAGAAATTTTATGCTTTAAATCGTGAGTTTGCATAATCTAATTATCTCAAAGGATTGATCCTTGCGCTTGGATTTATGACTAACAGATTATTGTTCATATCGTGAGAATCAGTGACTATTCAAAAAATCCATTGAGTTTTACTAGCCGTGTTTAAAATAATCACCCGAAATAATAATAATAAAAAAAACAAAACAAAACAAAACAAACAACTTACTCTACTCTTAATATTATCTACTCCTTTCAAATGCAAATGCTCCGCATATTCCTTTTGTTTCTCAGCAATATTCGCTAATCCGTAATGTACAAAATATAATTCTTTTTGTGCGTTCAATTTTCTCTCTTTAGAAAATTCTAATTCTTGAGTATATTGATGTAATAAAGTATTCTTATCTTTATGATAGACATTTTTCCAGAAATTTAATCGCTCCAAATGTAAAGCTTTAACAAATAAAAATAAAAACAAAAAAATTATTCTATTGAAGCAATAATATTTATTTACATGAATAGTTTTGTAAAGGTTGCGCGATTCAGTCTTAAACTTAAATTTTCAATTTACCCACGTTTTTCGATAGGTAAGAATTGATATTTTTAAATTGATACGTAAAAATAAATTTGCCATTAAAAATTGGATTTTTATAAGTACGTAAGTGAGTTAATTATTTTATTTACCAATTAATTTTTCAATATTTTGTATATGTGAATGCAACATTGTGGTATAAATCTCTTCCGATTCATCTAATTCAAAGAGTAAACGTTCGATTACATGATTTTTTCGCGTTAATGCTTCTTCAAAATATATTTGAACATTTTTCAATTTAGCTTTAAGTTGAGTACATTTTAAGTTTTTTAATATAGAACGCCAGTTGTTATTGATCTTATTTAAATTTAAATTTGTAAGTGTTTCTTCTTCTTTTAATTTATTCTTAAATATTAATAAAATTATAATAAAATCGATTATTTAATGATTCTTCTACAATGAAATAAATCTTGGTGCTTTGACGGAATGTAAGTAATACCTTCATCAAAATGACCAAATTCAATTGATCTTGTAGAGTATCGGCTTGTTCTTCGTCAGCCGTACGGACTTTTTTTGGAGTTTTTTTGTTTTCAGTCATTTTTGCATTTAAGTGTTATTTACTAATGAGTATTTAATAATTATCAAAAGTTATTGTTGTCCTGGAACTGCGATCGCTTTTTTGAATCTTATTTGTTTCATGCAAATAACTAAATAATACCAGTAAACATGGTAACCAAACCAATATAGTTTATAGTTACGACGCGGTGGCGCTTGTGAAAAATATGCGTTTTATATAAGCCCTTTTCCGGAAAAAAGTGAACATTATGTTAAAAAAAAATAATCTGAAACTCAATCAGATTTGACTATCTATCTTATCTTTTAGTCAAAAAAAAGGTGTCATAACCCCATCCCGAAATACTAAATGACTTCTAAGTAAAATCACACGGTAGGATTCCATTATTGATTAAAATTTGGTTTCAAATATATGGGAGTCATGTGCGTTAAGATAATTAAGTCCTTAGGGGACACATGCAAAAAATACTATACACCAAATAAATAAATGACACGTTATATAGTTTGCATATATATTTTGTTTTTTTCCTTTAATTATAAACATTTTGTTAATTTTTATACTATCAATAATCTCACTTTTGCTTATTAATCATTTTAATAAAGTAATTCCTCATAACCGCCGTGTGCATAGCGGTAAATATAGTAATCTTGATTAACGTTATTAGGAATTATGAGTCCATCTCTTGAAAATCTATGGAATAAACTACTTGATGATAAACCAATGTTGAACGTATCTTCTGATAAATCATTAGTAAATTGATTTTGATTCATTCTTATACGACGTTCGCGTGCTCTTAACATTTCTACTTTTTTCTTTTTATCTGGGGGCGGCTTCGACAAGGTAATTTCAATTTTCTGATTGCCTATTTTCATACCATTTAGATCATTCATAGCATTAATTGCATTTTCACGGTTCTCAAAATGTACAAAAGCGTAATCTTTAATACGTTTTACACGCTCCAATTTTCCGTAATATACAAAACGTTCTTGTAAACTTTCTGCTGTAACTTCTGGTGAGAGATTTCGAACATACAATACTTTAACTTTGTTCATTGTTAATTCGTCTGGATTTTCTAATGGATCAGCCCAATCGACAAAAATATCGTAACCACACAGCTTCACACCTCCGATTTGAAGTCGACGCTTAGCTATTGCAGCTGCTTTATGTGATTCAAATTCAAGAAAGCAGAAACCACGGTTTATTTGTAATTTTTCATTTGGCGAACTGTGCATTATTACATCAACCAAACCAGTAACTAATTTTCCAAATTCACTGCGAATCTCTTCAATACTTTTGGATTTTGATATATTGCCTATATAGAGTCGTTGATTAGGTGTAGCTATATTTACTTTTAGACAATTACCAGGGGTGATTTCATAGTTGTCCAGTTTTGTGACAGCATTCTCAAAAGCTTCTTCTTCAATAAATGTCAGAAATGCAAAACCGCGACTTTCGTCAGTATTTGGATTCATCATCAAACGTAATTCCCATATTGTACCATAGGTCTCAAATAATAAAATCAATTTGTCCTCATAAATATCCTTTGGAATTCTTCCGCAATATAGTCGGCGACCGCTGATGGGAATAGCGCCTCTCCAATTCTTTGGAACACTATATTTTCGTTGACCGTTTGTTACATCTAATGTGTAACCAGATCGTTTTAAAATTACCTTTATGTTATTTTCAAAACTTTTATTTTCCGAAATATTTTGAATGTTTTGTTGATTCGCTGCACCATTTTGTCGGTTAATTGTTTTCATTATACTACACAAATACGCTGATTTATTAATAACATGCTCTAATTTTGCATCCACTAGTTGATTTAAAACACTCAGAGCACCATCTATTGAACATACGCGTAAAGCAGTAAAAGCACGTTCATCCAATTCCGTATGAAGTAGTTTTCCAGTTTTATAAATATCATCTAATTTATCGGCAACCTAATTTTAAGTCAATGGAATGGAAACAGATCCAAACTTATAATTTATTTTCTAATTTTCAATATTTATAGTTTGAAATTACCTTTACGGGTAATTCATATCTATTAAGTAATTCGGGATAATCAATGGTTCGTTCGCCATCTCCACTGCTATCCATCCGCAAACCAGCAACCATAACTTCAAAAAGTTTATCGTCAGATTTCGCCATTGGTTTATATGTAATTTATATTAATTTTTTCAATATTATAAGAAGTTTTTAAGAATCGAAAAGATTTGTTTTACTTAATGATTTTCTGATTAAATAAATGTATGTTGAAGTAAAGACCTCCTAGGTAAATGTAGAACTATTTACGATTTGCGACCTGGGTAACTAAATATTAAATTAATAGTCTACTATGATTATTATATCACCAAAATTACCAATCGGGAAAAAGAATGTTGATTTTTTTTTTTACAATAAATTGAACATCTCTAAGTATGAGATAATAAACTGGGTTACGGAAACCAAGGCAATAAGGTCAAAATAACTATTTACCTCTAACTAAAAACATCTCAAAATGATCAAAATGGTCTAATAATTTTTTCACTGTAAAATATTTTCCACTGTTTATTTATTTCATAGCAACCATTATTAAAGCCATATTACACGATAAAACATTTCGTAGAACATTTCATAGATCTCATACATTTTTTAGAACGAATATGTTTTATGAACAGTCAAATTTTGAAAAATATACAGAATGTTCGATGAAATGTTCTATTCGCTATCTGCATGCTCACTAGGCGGCAGCAGTTTCTATGCAGAAAAAGGTGATCAGAACTGTCAAACGTAGAAAAAAGGTGTCGTGAACTTGTCAAATGGCTTATTCTGATTGGTTGATTGTGTAGTTCAAAAGTTAACCACTAGTAGCGACTTCTTTGTTGCAGATCGCGAATGGTGTTTCATCCTTTGACTATGTATTGGCGAACTGCATGATCACTAGGTGGCAGAGAGTCGCCGCTAGTGGTTAATTTTTGAACTACGAAATAACAAAGGATTCTAACGGCACTCATCATCTTTTTTGGTAGCTTGACAGTTCTCATCATCTTTTTTCACATAGAAACGCCAATGGACTGCTAACATCACGATTCATTTTCTGTAAAAAGGACACTTGCGCCCCACTTGGCACTAGTAGTATTTTGGTGTCCAAAAAATGAACTAAACTGATAAAAAATAGATTTATTAATAATAATTAATCATATAAATGAATAATAATTATGATTACTCTTTTGCTTTGTTATAAAGAGAAAAATATAAGCATGAACACAAAAATAAAAATGTTGTTGACTTCTAAATGTCAAAATTTTTATTTCCATTTTTGAATATTTAAACATAAAATTTTAGAATGCAGCCAACTTTGGTTGCACTAAAAATAGTGCAAAAGTAAATTTTAAATCTCTGTAGTTTCAAAACTAACACTTAATTTAAAATTTGATGATTATTTTGTATGCATAACTTTTCATTATTTATCAGAAAAAAATATAAAAAACCACTTTTTTTTTCACTCGGCGTACTCTATTGCTCTTGCAAAATTGCTGCGCAACTGTTGTGATGCAATAGCTCTTGCGAAATTGTTGAAAATAGTAGAAAAACCGTGACAGTACATACATTTTCGAGCGTGACATATGGGGGAGGGGGTTAAAAATCATCAATGTGACATAATAAAAGCGAACAATCCCTAAGTAAAAATATTAAATACCTACATATGAAAAATAAAAATAAATAATAAATATCGATAAATTTCACAAGAGTGCACCGCTGTGCAATAGTATTGAAAAACTGCAAGAAAAAACTTTTTTTTTAAACTATTGCACAATTATTTCAAATCAATTATTAAAACTATTTTGCAACTATTGGAAATCAATTATTAAACTATTTTGCAACTATTGCAAAGCAATTATTATACTATTTTGCAACTGTTGCAAAGCAATAGTTGCTCAACTCAACTAATGCATTGTAATAGTTGCTCAGCTGTTGTCAAACACTTGCACTAACATTCAACAGTCTGACAAGAGTCTGGCACACTTGCTGCAAGCGTGCAAAATTTGCAAGAGCTCTTGTAAATCTCTTGCACAACTGTTGCAATGAACGAAAACGTTTTCTGGGTGATATAACGAAATGTATTTAATGATTTTAGATAAATGAAAGTTCCAAGGAGCAAGGAGCCCTTTGTATCGCTTTATAGCTTCAACATATTTTCATTTTTATTTAATCATTGAAGGATTCATCAAACTTTTCCAAAATGTGTCTGATGTCTGCTCACTCTAACAAAACAGTATTATTAAATATAATTGAAACCCAGTATACATAATACAATGCAACCTTTAAATAGAATATTTCAAACATTGACCTGTTCTGATTCTGTTCGTTCGTGTATCCATTTTTTAGCAGAATAATTTCGCTGTAAATATTTACGGTGAGTAAAAGTAAATACAACTGTTAGATATATCTTAGAATTTCGTCTTTTATTAGTCTCAACTCATGATTATGATATATATATATATATATAAAAAAAATGTTTCTACTAATTAAATGAGTGAATAACCTTTGCTCAGTTGAATAAATGGATTCAGAATATTTTTAATTATGTTTATGTAAATAATATTTTAATATTTATATACAAATATTTTATAAGATTAATATCGTGGATAAGAAAATTGGCTAGGTGATACTCCACCACATCTATCTCCATTCAATAGTTCATCAATTTGAATAGCTTGAATACGGAAATTCAACTCGCTACGGTTTATGCTTCCGGTCATTACACGCTTTATTTAAGAAATTGAAAATTTTATGTTTTTATTTATTTTTTTTTTTTTATAAATACTCAACAAAAGAAATAAAAATATGCTTACTTGGAATCGGCATGTTAGTGCCCAAAGTTCTTCTTTTCCTTTCTTATTTAGAATCACTTTCATGCCACTACTAAATTGTAGAGTCGCATCATTTTGCACAACAATTCTCATATTTTCTTTATTATATGGTTTACTGGAATCCCAACATGCAATCGCAATAGGATCCATTAATCCAAAAAACAGATTCCCATTACGATCCATAGCTTCAGCTGCACTTTGTGTGCCTCTTGAACCAATTTCACGGAAATATCTTGGATTACTTTCAACATTTGCTGTCCAAGCTGTTGAATTATCTAATACGCTCAATGGCACACAATTTTCAGTTATGCTTGCCAATGCATGGAAATATAATGTACGATCATTGTGATGTGAATCTACAAAGATATAACATTACATGTGTTAATTACTTGAAATCAATACTAAAATCAGTACATAAAATATATTTGCATTAAAATTATTATTTCAGATGTAAATAGAGTATGCTTGAGTTGTTGCTTAGCTTAAGATTCTTACTTCCATTGCGCTTTGGTGATAATGCTAATCCCAAGACACCATCCATCAAATCAAATGATTCTCCGGCGATTGTAAATGTTCCATAGTGTGGATGTGGGTAAACCAGTTTATTTTGTACTCTCCACGAATTATCATGAAGCAAATCATATACTAGAATCCCGTAGCCAGTAACATCAGCAATATAAACCACTGTATTTGCGCAATTATTGCTTGTATCTCTGACATCCACAACCTGAGTTATTAGTGATAAGTAAATTAGTATATATAAAGCAATATTTCAAGTAGCAAAATCTTACTGGTGTTACAAACAATGATACACCGGGTTTAAATTGTGCAGCTGGGAACCTGTAACGGTGTAGCACAGTATCATTGGCAAGATGAAAGATAACAATTTGCGGCGCACAATGCTGTGTGTCGCCAATTCTTCCAGTGTCCAGTACCCATAAACGTTGACATTCATCTATCTACGATAAATTTATGAAAAATTATAAAACTAAGCACGAAAAAAAAAATTAAAACTTACAATAACTCGAAATACAGATGTTAAACCATCACAGTTAAGTCCATGACTACTATGCCAAGAATATTCTGGATATGGTTGTACAATAGGACCTCCAACTCCCCCAACACTTGATACCGTACCTAATGTTACTGGAATACCAGTAGTGAATCTTGGAATTGTTATGAAAACTCTTGATGGACCGTGATCTCGATAATCTACATCCATATCAATGGGCACTGAATTTCCGGGTATATATTGCCCATTGTTAATTGCTGCAGTTTTCAGTTGTGGAGTTGGAAATCCATATTCCATTTCTCTCCATTCGGCAACTAATTTTAAATTCTTCAGACCAGCATTTTGACCATTTGTATGCACACATACAATTGCAATTAAAGTGAATATAATAGTCTTCATTTTTTATTCCTTCAAAGTTCTGCTTTTAATTTTTCTTTATTCTCATATGATATCTCTTTTCCCTATAATGCAGAAAGATTTTTTTTCAACGACTTTTCACAATAATATTAATAATAAAAATAAATTATGACGAAAGGGCAATTTGAAAACAAAACCAATGCGAATGAATCACAAATATCTCAGGAGCAACAAACATGTATTTCTGAAAGTTCATAAACATCAAAGCGAGTTCAACTAAATGCGCATTAATAAAAAAATATTTCTAATAGTTTTTTTCTCATTTATTGTAGGTATTATTACATTGGACATGTGTTTAGTTACGTCTACTCTCCGCAAAACAATGAAAAGTTACTGAACCGTACTTATAATTTACTAACACACAGATAAACATAACAGAAACGTAAACTGAAATAACAGATGAACTTAGAATATTCAATAGTGTTTTTCTAATTAAAAATCTTGTTTATTTTTGAAATAGAACTTCTCTATGGTTTTTCATAGTGCAAATATGCCAAAAATAATAATTTGCGAGCACTCAAATAAAATCATTAATCATAACAAATAAATACTTGTAAGAAATGAAAATTATACAAAAATAATGTGTGAAATGTGACATTATCTGACCACAATTTATGCAAATGGCCATTGACAAAAGTAAATATTATAATTTTGATTTAATTATAATTATATGCTCAAACAAATTAATCATTTTTAAGAAAACAAACAAAAATAATTTGCAAAACATTTCTGTTTTTCATTATATTCACCTATGAATTTAGTCAGTATCGGTTTAGAGCATTGAAAAATCGGTTGTAAAAATCATTGTATTTTTAAAAGTACGAATTTGTACCATCGGTGTGAGATCATATGACTGGTTTTGACCAAAGATATGCTTGTCTTTTATTACAACAATTTTTATAACGCTATTTTTTCATTGCTCTAAACCGAGTATATTAACATCTCAATTATGAATTTAGCCAAACAAAACAATATCTAGTATTTATAATATCTAAAAAGTCTAGTTCAATGTTTTTTTTATGGGCATAAAAAAGCCGATGTCACTTCTTACAAACGAGTAATAAAATATTTATAGATAAATTTAGTACTGACATGTTAGATATAATTCTACTTATATGTTAATACTAAAAAAAAATGTTCTTTAAATATCGTAATAAATGATGCCGAATAATTAGGAATTATGGACATTGTACACTTGGACTTATTTACTAATCGTACCAATATTATTTTAACAAATAACGTTGATATGTTAATTAAAAAAGAGTAAATAAACTCTATTTATTTTACTCAAGCAGTTCGCAACATATTTATAAAAATATAAAAGAATATTTTGTATTAGAATTAAACTATGAATTAGAATTTATTCTATTCATTTATTTATTCTATTAATTGAAAGAAGAAGAACAATTAATTATAACTTATAATTAATGTTAATTTAGTCAAACAGGTTTCTGGTATTCATTTTACAAATTAAATATCAAATTCATAGTTTATTAAAATTATTTTTATTGAATATATGGTTCCTAAAGGTCTAATTTGCGTGTCTGCTATTATAAAGTTCACAAAAATATGCTATTTTATTTATTTTTAAAATTCATTCAAGAAAATAATAATAACCGGTTACAATCGTTTTTAATTTTCCTATATTTATTTAAAAATGTTTAAAATTCATATCCGCTAAATTGTTTGCTTAAAGTTCTTTTTTTCATGAAATTAAAATATTTATACAAGTAATTTAAAGATTATGCGGTTATCACTATTTTTTTATTTTCTAAACATATTATTTTCAGTCAGAATACTTGATTTATTCTTATCATATTAATTTACAAATGTACTATAAAAGAAATATAATATGCAAGTATTTAAGTAATATGATTATTAAATAGAGTAAGTAAGTATTAAAAGTATACAACCGCATTTTCTATTTGAATATGTAATTGTAACCAAAAAAAAAAAAATAAATAAAATAAAATAAATAAAATAACAAAGTCAAAAATAATGCTTTGTTATCCTCTTTTTTTTTTTTAATCCATAACGAAAAATCATATTAAATAAACAAAAATCAGTATGTTAACATTTTTTTTTTTTTAGAAATAACCGATTCTAAATGCAAATTCAAAAGCTTTGTAAAACATTCGACCAAAAATTCAGAATAATCTATGATGTTCATATGTTTTTTTTTTCAGATATTTCGCTAGTTCGTAGTTAAATTGATATAATATGTAATTTGTTACTATATTTATTACGTAGTTCATGCGCCTTAAATATATTTTTAAATAAAATTTACATAAAGACATTTACTGATTTTTATTGATGTGTGTTGTAAGATAAATATTGACATTACTGAAAAATCCATAATCAAAAATAAAATTTTAAATAAAAACATTATATAATTAAGTTATGAATAGAAGTTATGTCGTTACCAACTAATTGTGTATGCATATTTCAAAATTGATAAAACGAATAAAATCAATCCACTTCTTGTTTTCTCTTATTAAAAATTAATGTTTTATTATTTTAAATGATTTGTAATGATAACCCTGAATTGATTACCAAATATGTTTTTTTTTTCTTTTTCTTTTCTATTTAATATATAATATTAAGATTTTAACCGAATATGAAAAAGCAATGTTAATTTAAATGATTAAAAATATAGAAATAATAGAATCGGGGTCATGCGAATACATTGAGGATAAGCATATAATAAATAATAATTCACAAATATTGGGTACAAAGAAAATTTAGATGAAAGACCAAATTGCCAATGTAATAATTCTATTCTTTCCATTGCGAATGACCAGCGTTGGAAAACTACCCAACGAAGGATAATATTACCAGCTTCATTCTAACTTATAACTTCGAATATGAAAAGCAGTTTTTTACTTCAGTTGTATCTTAACCGATTTTGAGACAGGAAATATTTTTAACATATTTATTTTATATTTTTAAATGAATCAAAAAAAAAATTTAGATTAATATTTGCCTATTTACATAAATCTCGAAAATGACGATAAATATTTTTAAAACTAGATTGAAATTTTATAAAAAGTGAATATATTTTGATCTTGAATGCTCGCTCATTAGAACAGTTTATAACAAATTTACACTAGAGAAATTAATTGCTGTTATGTTGGTAGCTATTAATTATATGGGTTAGAAGCGCGGGCAATTTGAAATTAAAAGTTCAACAGTAAAAATAAAATATTTCTAGACGAAACAACAAAAAACTAATGATGAGGAAGCTTTTTTTAGTATCGAAATTATCAATAAAAAAAAATAAAAAAAAATCACTTTCCTGTCTCAATTTAGGTAATATTGAATTATTTTTAAAATTAAAGTAACATTTTGAAAAATAAATACTTAAAACTGTTAATATTCAACTGCAGTTCAAAATTGCATATAAAATATATGGATCAAAAATTCATATTCGAAGTTATAAGCAAGAACGAAGCGGATAATATTACACTCTGTTAAGTAAGTTTCCAACATTACGAATGGACATATATCTTAGTCCAAAAATACTAAATGATAAATGAGTACATAATTAGTTTACAATAATTGATTTAGACTAATCGCCATGACGGAGATTTTTTTTTTGGTTTGAATAGCATTTAAATATTTTTTTTTTATACGAGTATAAGCTATGAAATTTTGAATATTTTAATTCGTTTAATCGGCGAAAACATTTTTGTTTGATATTCTGAATTTATGTGCATCGTTTTTAAATTATAATTATTTATGTTTATAATTAAATATTTATTAGATTTAAATTTTACACAAATTTCCCATAATTTATAGGTCAAAATCTAAAATCTAAATGTAAAATCAAACAAATTTTATCATAATTAAATTATGTATGAAATTAAATTAAATTAATATAAACAAATATTCTTTTATATAAAACAAAAACAAAACTTTTTTTTTTCAAATTATTTTCATCCAACAAATTTCAAAGATTCTTATAAAATGATCTCAATGAAAAATAAATAAATAATAATTTTGAACCAAAAAGAAAAAAAAAATTATAAATACTTGCATCAAAACAAATTTATTTGTATCTAATTTATATAAGCTATTACTTACACAAACAATCACATAATATTTATTTATTTTTTCGAAAATTCAGTAATTTTTAATTATCATTTAACGCGATTAAAGTCTAAAATAAGACACAAAAACCAGAATTTAGAAAAGAACGAACAAAGTTAAATTTAAATGTTACTGAAATTTTTTATGCAAATTAATATACCTGATTTACTATCGTACCATTTAACGCACATACGAATTGCTTGAAATGCTAAAACATACTGAAAGCAGTGAAGTGATAATATTTTTTAAATGTTCTGCTCGAGCATTTTTATTAAAAAAATAAAAAAAAAAAATGGTCAACTGAATGATGTTATATGTTATGTCGTCGTTCCATAGGTTTGTTTGTTTATTATTTTTTTTTTAGTTTCATATATTAGTAGATTAAATATCAGTGGGATGGTAGGCATCAGTATATTGGGAATACCATACGACTAATATATATGGCCTATGTATTAATAAATAATCAAAGTTACAAAATATACAGCACAAACATAAAGATGCAAAATTGAATTGAATATAAATCTTACAACTAAGTTTTTTGTTAAAAAAATAATATAAATATATGTTTCGTGCTATGTATGTACCCATGCTACATTTATCGTAATAAACTCAAAGTCAGGGTTAGTCGAATTGGGCCAGTCTGACCGTTATAAATATATAAAATACATTTGAATATTGTTTTTCATGAGGTTTTGTTATATTTTCCATTAGATTAAAATGAAAATTATGAAAAGAAAATTTTATTTTAGTTATTTATTCATTTATCTTTTTCTTAATTTTATTTTAAACGTATCTAGTTAAGGTTTGAGTTATAACAAATAGTATTGTTCAGTTTTAATTTTTTAATGCGCCTGAACTCATGTGAATTGTAAATAAACTCTTAAAAGTAATCAAACCGTTGCCGGTCTATTGGTTATTGGAAATCAGTCGATATATTTGGTAGTGAAAATCTAGATTAGAGCCGATTTGCTAGATTTTCCCGCAAAACTTTTTATTTCGACACCTTTTCGACACCTTGTAGAACAGTATAAGAAATGTCTGCTTCTCAAGTGAAACTTAATAAATAGAAAATTTAAAAAAAAATCTAATATATTTTTCTATTGATGGAAATGGAACCATAATGAGCCACAAAAAATTAAAAGTATGTAGCAATAAGTCTGTATTTTAACTGATTCTACCGATAGCAGTTTTCTTTCATGCCTCATCTTTCAAGTGCAGCTGTTTCTATTCTAAAAGAAAAATGTTTATATTTCAATTATATAAAAAGAAATTCTATGATTGAAATAAGAAATTAAAATACATTTTATTAACTATTTTTGACATACAAAATAATATTTATTTTGCCCATCCCTGGTACACAGACCAATCACAACCAAAACATAGACAAGATAAAAAAAAAATGTTTGTAGATGACTTAAAAAAAAAATTATAAAAACTATTAACCAGAGAGTATTTAAATCTGATAATATTATAAATACTTTAGTGATTCGTCCACCAGATTACAAATGGAAGATATAAATAAATAAAATTTAAATGAGTTATAGCCTTTACAGATGAACACCTACCACTACCATAAGAAGGACAAACAATAACATAAACAAAACCGTAAATTATAATAATCAGAAATATATACTTGCATATTCTTGAAAAAAAAAAATCATATCTGGTAGAGTACTCTCTAAAGTGTCGTTAAATGTTCTTGAGCATATGCTTAGATATATATATAATATATATAAAGAGTTATTTAGATGTATTCCCAATATTGTTTACATCATAAGCTGCCAATTAATTGATAAACAATTTAAAATTATAGAATCTTTATGTAACAAACGGTAATAAAATAAAATCAATTGCATAATAACGTCTAACCAATGGCCAATCAACAATATCTTATCACGAAATCATAAGATTTTGCCTCTGGATATAGAAGACAAAGAAATTAAATTGTTAAGCCAAGGCCAAGGTCAAAAATAAAGCGACAGTTTACTTTCTTTTATGCAGACTCTTGTGAAGACATCTTTAGAATTCTTTTGATAAAATAAGTGTGTGCAATAGTCCTCTGCAAAAATATTTAATTATTTTTCCCAACAAATTAGAAAAACGAAAATACGATGCATGTCTGCGTGTAATAGTAAGCCACCCAGACTAAATAATAGATACACAAATAAATAATATTAAATTTATCAGAACAGCAGTGACATAAACAACTAAATAATTATACCTGTTGAGTTAAATACATGCGTTGTTAATTTAACAGGTTTTGTTTTAATACGATTGAAGACATATTTAAATAATATTGCTCTTAACTTTTTTTTTTCATTTGATATATAATAAACAATAATTGTAGTATGGCGACTACTAAATAAATTTTTTATCTGATGACGTCTAAATAAACAATTTAATTATTCGCACACATTATATTCTTTTAATATGTTAATAAAAAAATAAATAAAAATATTCTCACGACGATGCACACTAAATATTTGCACGTGTGCCTTTTTCTGATTATGACAATCGCACCTGCATTTACTAATAATTCACGTGGACGAACGTAAATTAAAAAGCCAGTACACGCATACATAATTAGTTAGTTGTCGTGATTTCTTCTAAGTTTACACTAACTTAAAAAATAATAAAACGTCGGGCTAATATATATTCAAATTTTACGAAAATGAGGTTTTAATTAGTGATGGGCAAATACCGCATATTATTTTTAAAAAAAATTGGTAATTTACGGCTATAAATTACCGTACGTTACATTAGAAAATTGAAATTACTGTGAATTATCATAAACTATCGATTCTTATAAATATACTTAAATTACTTAATAAAGTATAAAATCAATAAAATAAACAAATTATAATTATCGTTATAATGTATTGGTTTTTTTATCATTATTTTAAATGATAAAGGCGTTATGTTCAATTTTAATTTAAAAACTGCGGTAGTTTAAAATCGAGAGCTGTAATCTACCATACGTAAGACTACCGATCTGATCAAGTCGGAGTGCGTTCGATCCACAGAAAAACACTATATTTTTTCCAAATAAGAGAATTTTCTGTTCGATCGGAGAAAAATCAGTTTATAACCGCGACGTTTCATAGTGAGATAATCATATTTCTAATATAGACAGCGAACGGTACAAAAACTCTATAAATCGAATGCCCTCTGATTCTATCTCACTATGAAACACTCCAATTGAACAGAACAATCTCTTATTTGGAAAAAAAATATAGTGATTTCCTATGGATTGAACGCACTTTCGGTAACTTAATTTGAAGGGTTGTAATTTACCATAAATTACAACGGTATGTTATGTAATTTATAAGTCGTAAATTACCGGCACATCATTAGTTTTAATGCAGTTTGATTGCAAATTATGCATATAATTAATTTTTTTACGAAATTGAATTCGCCATAGAGTTTTTTGATCGTATGCTTAAATACTCAATATTCTGTTCTGCAATAATCTTAAATAGGCTCTATAATTTTGTTTTAAATTCTCAGTTGATAATAGGCCTTCTAATTTAATTTTAAAATAAAAAAAATTAAAATAATTTGAATTTGATTTCAAGACAGAATGTTAAAATATATAAATTATTCGATTAATATTTAATCAATGCTTAAATTATTTAAACCTGTTTAATCTTGTCTTTTATTTGCTTGTAAATTTTGACCACATCGGAAACCCAAAATACTCAGATCTTTACAAATAATATAATAATATATATATTTTAATATAAGGGTATCGTGGTTGTGCATTTATATATGCTAAAAATGCAGAAGTAAAAAAATAACACTATGTAAAAATAGGATAGTATTTCTATCAGTATAAATCAACCAAGGATAATTTTCCAAAACGTAATTTAAGGTAATTTAGAAAAAAATATTTAACTCTTTCGTTTTTCGAAAATCACATTTATTATTTATGGTGTATCGTGTATTTTGTACAAAATAATACAAAATAAATAACGTAAAAATAATTTTCAATATATCTAATTTATTGTTTACGAATTATTGCCATAAAAATTTAGATAGCATGGATATGGTAAACGACATCAACAAAAATCTAAAAAAAAACACACATAACATATAAGTTAATCTCGGTAGGATACAAAAACTGGTAATTTTGAAAATAAGTAGTTACCTTGTCAACTATTTTGAGAGAAGAGAGGATATATATGAAATTCAATACACAACAAAAGAAAAAAAGACGAAATTATGTAGGTATATATAGTATTATATAATGTGAATGAAAATTTATTATTTCTTTAAATGTTTTTAAACTCAATTTATATCACACAACCATAAAAAAATAAACTATAACTAATAATACCTAATTATTAGTATTACATATGTTAAAACTAGTTTTCGGTATAATGACGAATGTCGGTAGTGTGACGAATGTAGGTAGTGTGAAGAATAAAACAATATTTCAGCCAATTTTTTCCAAAAAAAAATCTACAATTTCGTAGAACTTGTTGCTGAAATAAATATTGCTGTTCTCTTTATATTATTTCAATTTCTTGTTCGCATCTCTTTCTTTTTTTATAAAATTTATTTTCAGCTGCTATTCACTAACGTGGAGTAAGGACCTTAACAAAAAAAAAAAAAACAAACAAACAAACAAACAAAAAAGAGTCAAATTCAATTTTTTAAGTCTTATTATCTCTATTATAGTTCTTCATTTATATAAGAATTATTGCCCTAGTGAAAAAGTGACAATTTTATTTTTTACCTTTTATTTTCTCAGTCTTTCGCTTCTCACTTAAACTTCTGTTATAGACTTTTATTTAATTTTTCAACATTTTATGGGATTCTTTTTATACTTTTTTATAATTTTCATTTAATGAATTCAAGATTTATAATGATCTGGCAAATATTAGTAAATTAATCAACCTTAAATCTAATGTGAGGAAAGTATTTCTAGTGTTTTTGTATTTCCCTTTATTCCTTCCACAGATTTTTACAAATATTATAAACAACCAAATAAAACATTCGAATCTAAAGTAAAAGATAAAAAAGTAAATTTTAAAATTATTTTCATCTAAGTATACTTTAAAAATATATTCTTTTTTAAAAACATGAATCGTATTAACTTTATTTATGTTAAATTGCACATTTGTTTATTTACATTTTACAATTTTATTCTAATTTAAAATTATTCTTGAACACTACAAATTAAAAAAAAAAAAAATCATTAGATCAAAAGAATAATTATTAAAAAAGAAATTTTTTGTACAAAATCAGAGTTTTGTATGAAACATTTTTAAACTTGCTATGGCGTAGATAACTAAATGAATTTCTTCGAATTTTCATTAGGGTACACTTGGAATTTCCATACAGAAAGAATATAATTTTATGTTAACTATTTCACGAGAAACGAGTAAAATTGCTAATAATATATGGTAATTAGTACTACAACGATTAGTTATTTTGTGTTTTTTTTACATTGAATAATAATAAACGGTTACAGATCCTACGGATTGAGACGTTTTGTTTTTAATATATTTTCATATCCCATATGCATCTTTAATTCTTTTTTTTTATGGAATTACCTTTTTTTTTTTATATATTTTAGCATCTGATGCATGTTTGTAATTAGATCACACCTATAAAAATTTAATCTGGATCAATTTCTATTAGATCGTTTTTATATGATCAGAACATTTAAAAAAAAAAAGAAGCTGACAATGGGAATTGGTACACAACATTTTTGTCAAAAAAAATAAATAACGAGCAAAAAAAATACGGCAAAATTTTCTCAAACTTCTAAGTGTAAAAAAAAACAAAAAAAATCGAAAGCAATACTTGATTTTTTTCAAAAATGAAGTAAGTAAAAATATAATAGAAAAAATAATATTTCAAATGTTATTTAGAAGATATGACTTCCAATAAAAGTATAAGTACTTTGTCTAGAAATAGTCTATTAATCAACAAACGTCGCAACTCGCATCAGATGAATTTTTTATCATTGGCAACAACATACTCAAATAAGCTTCAATAGCTATTTTTTTTTCTGAAATGTCAAAAGAAACATTTTTTATGGTGAAATATAAGAAAAAGCCAGTTTTTTTTTTAAGATATGAATGACCTTGTAGGAGGGTCTTACTCCCAAGTACGAACTCACACTTTGGTTTTTTGAAGAGAAAATTAGTCTAACAATCCTCTCAAAGAATAATTAACATATTGTATTTTAACAAATTATCTGGGCGACGCTTTATAGAACGATATTTTAATAAAGAAATTAACACGTATATAAAATATAGCAAGAAAACTAATTTAAATCTTAATACATGCTTACTTACTTATTTCAAAAACATAACATATCGTTAGAAATACTTGATTTAATTTTATCGTCAGTAGTTAATTAGTATAAAAGAAAGACAACAGATCTTAATTAAAATATGATATGCAATAATAAAAAGTTGAAAAGAACAGACAAATACGGTCGCTAAGAAAAATATTTATACTTTTTTTCATTATCTGTTACCACAAAATACCATAACACTTTTTTTTATTATTATTATTAATCATATTTATTATTATTTCTTTACTTATAGTTTCTTCACCATAATATAGGTATTAATAACATTTAAATTGAAGATTTTACCAACATTTATATATTATGATTTACTTATACAATCAAAATTGATTACCCATTTTTATTTCGTTGAATATTAATTACTCATCGATTATTTATTTATAAATTTAAAGTTTAATATGTGCAAATATTAAATTATATTTTTAAATTACAGTTCGGTTTACAAGCATAATTTTAATTGGGTACAATTAGCGTTGTAAAATGTCATGACATTTATAATTTAGTTTATCTGTGATATTATAACTTGAATTTCACTTTTCATTGGTTTTAGGTGCATGAATATGTTTTGATGTCAGTGTAATTCGGTAACTATGCTTCGTAGCGAAAAAATGAATAAAACATTTTTTGTATGAAATCATCTGTAGAACCAGAATCAACAATAAACAAAAAGGAAAAATAATAAGCGAAGTTTTAGAGAAAAATTGAACTTTATCAAAACTTATGATTTTTAGAAAAATATTTGAATTTGAAAATTGTATTATCATATCATACATTTATATCACAAAGCGTCAATGAATAAACACGTAAGTTAAGGTAATTTGCAATGATATTACTAGCGAGCGTTCAGATGTAATTCAAATATAATAATTAATTTATTTTACTGTTTACACCTAAATTTACTGAGAGACATTCAATATTTGTGATATAGTTATTATTCATACGCATTCAAATTCATTGAAAACGCACTTAGCGTGTGGTTTAAATAACTGTAACATTACATTGGAATAACATGAAAATATATATATTTTAAATTTATATTTGACATCTTAACTCGAAATACGCTTGTAATCAGGGTTGTTTTGTTTTTTTACATTTTGTTTTAAAAAATGATTTAAAACATGTTTTTTATTTATATTTGAGAAAATAGGTGAACTTTATAATGATAAATGTAAATAATAAATTAATAATCAAACAAACGTTCGTTGATATTAGATATTTATGTTATCGTTTTTTGAAAAAATTAAAATAAAAAAAAAAGTTTTTTTAAAACACGTTTTATTTGCTTTTTATTTAAAAGAACGTTTTTTATAACAACTCTGCTTGTAATATCACTGCAAACGACCTTAACTTACGTGTTTATTCATTGCTGCATTGTCATATAATATATGATATCACAATTTTTGGTCAGATCAGGATTGACTTCCAGAAGTTTATCTCCAAGAAAATTGTCTACATTTTTAATATTGTCTAGAACAAGGCAAGTAAAGCCTTACATCCTCATAGCCTCAAAGGCATAATATATGCGCCTAAAAGTATGCAAACCATAACAAAATGTAATTTGGGTTTAATTTTTTTAAGTTTAATTTAATAATATCTATGTAGAATTATCAAAACAATCGCTTAGAGATTCTGTTTTAAAAGTTTGTTCTGTTGTGATAGATTTAGTTAAAAATGAATTACCCTCATATCATAATATACCTTATTACGGTGTGATAAATTGTATACCATCAGGAGGTTATTGATTTGGTTCAAAAATTAATTGTATAATTAATTAACGGACAACTGATTATTTTTATATTTTTCGTTAGATCGTCTATTAACATAATTTCCAATTTGAAACTCAACAAAAAAAAAACCATCGTTATTTTAATTTTTATCTTTTTTGTTATAATTTTGAACAAATTTCAATAGTTATAATAAAATACAAACTAGAAAATTTAAGAGAGTTTAACACCTGAATTATTTTTTTTTAAAAAAAAATTGCTTATAATTAATTAAAAACTGAAAATAAAGGAACAAATCTTTAAAATATTATTAGTTGTGTAAATATGGGTGTAAATCAACAATATGTAAATATAATAAGATTTTTTGTTTAAAAAAAAAAAAAAAAAACTATAACAATTTATACAATTCAATAACAATTTTATTATAAAAGATTCTATTATTTATCTATAGTTACTTGACATTCGTAGCCAGTAATTTTACCTTATATTTCTGTAGTAAAAATTAAATAATTCATCACTGCTAAAACGAATCATCTTTCATTAAATAAATAATTACCTATATATAATTTAGAGCATGATACAGTACAACAAAGTGAAACTTATTGCAAAGTTCTATTTTGAATTTTTATACATGGTTTTTAGTTATGTAAAATACCGCTAAAATTTTATAAATCTACCACCTAGCTTAAAATAGGGTCAATATTCTAAAAATGTATATTACAATTTAAAACAAATCTAGGGACCATTTTAAAAAAATAAAATCCAACTTATATGTATTCAATTTGTAGATACTAATCATATATTAATTTTGAATGGATCTACAGCCTCCATCCCATTTATATCATCTATTTGGGGGATTGAATAATGGAAAATTCTAAATAAATAAACTATATAGTAATAATAATAATAATAACAGCTCAAAATTAATGTATGATTGATATTTATGCAGACATTGAATAAATGAACCTTGGAAAAATGGTCTTAACGCGGTATCATTTCTTTTGGTAATTACAAAAATCGCTATTTCGATTGAAATTTTATTACCAAATATGTTCGTGGAATTACTATTTGACCACTATTTTTTCGACTTAAGGATTAATGGAATTAAAAAGAAACATAAAAATTTAGCATTTGCATAAAAATATCGTTATTAGAATTATATTTATAAAAATTAAACTATATATTGTACAATACAATATATGATTAAATTGCTATTCTACTTTCTACTTACTGTAATTTATAAATTGTACATAATTAACGCTACCATTAAATCGTAATGGCTAAATAGTACCTTTGGTACGATAAATTTATTTTATTGAATTAAAATGAATTTGGAAGTGTTGCGCTATGATAACATTTAACGTTATTTGCTAGATCAATAACAATTTTGTGACATTGTGGTCGATATGCATTTTAATTGGAGGCATACAAAATGGGCAAAATGGATGGATGATGGGATATTGTTATTGAAATATATCTATAATTTTTTAAATTATCTTGTAAATTTCATTTTTCTATTTAAATAGCATTTATTTAATGACTTAATTAACTCAATGCATGCAATTTTTCAGTTGACTGTCTGAGAATCTGCAAATATATATATAAAAAAAGTAATTGTTTTAATTCGTTGGAAATTGAACAAAAAATAAAATAAAATTCTAATGGATTTCTTACCGTCATTTCTTCTTGTAATCTGTCGGTTATAATTTTTCTAGCAATTGGCTCGGGGGTATTTTTCTGTTTTAATTCATCCACTAAAGTGGTAATATTAATCGGTTTTCCAATATTTATTGTTATTTTTTTTCCAAATTTAAAAATGTATGGTGGATAATTTGGTAAAACTTCATCCATGCCTTCATGCCATATTGGTATTATAATTGGCATAATTGGTGATTCATAAATCATTCGTCCAATGCCCCATTTAAATCTTAAATGTTCTTTGGTCATATTTACTTTACCTTCCGGAAATATGTGCACCCAATCACCCATTGCTAATTTTTCTATGCACAAATCAACAGCTGGTTGATAAACACCGCCGCCACGAACACACGGTATACATTTACCTAAAAAAAAAATATCATTAGATAAGCAATAAGCAATATTAAATTTTTCTCATTCAAATCAAGTCTCAGAAATGAGTTGATTTCTGGAAAAATCCTATTATAAACATATTTCTTCTTTTTTTTTTCAATATTGCATGTGGGTTGGAGAAAGTAATTTAACAATTGATCTTTTTGATGGAAATTAGCTTTCCCTACTGCGTCAGTATCACTGTTCGCAAAGGACGTAGATGATCAGTTTTTTCCATGTAACTTCCAAATAAAATGGAATTTATTAAAATGATTTTTAACAGAAAATTACTAGTTACAGAATTAAATGTAATGTACAGATGTTAAATTCTCCCTTTTTATTTTATGCAATAATTTCTTAATCTTTCTTTCTTTCTTCATCTAGATGGTTTTTGTAGATGATTTCTACTTTAACCTTTGACTTTATAGTTTATATAAATGGCAATTGTACATTGGATGTGCGACAAAACAACTCTCAGCCGACGAAGTATATACTTTCCAAAGTATTTTTTTTTATACCTAATATGATTCTAAAAGTATAATTAATATGTATCTTGTGAGGTATATGAAATATACCTTATATGTTTAATTAAATAGTGCCCTGAAGAAGGTGATATCAAGTCACCGAAACGTCGGCTGTAGAAATAAATAATTTCTAGTTTTGATTTTCTAATTGGAATCCCTTTAATAAACAATATACCTTATATAGTATATTTTACATAAAATTATACTTTATGAAGTATACGTTTGTTCCAAAGTTAACCTTCCAAGTTACACATTTTGTATACCTTGTATAGCTAGAGTGAACACTAGTTATTAAAAAAAAAACCTTGTAAAACAAAAACCATGATTATTATTTAATTCAGTCGTATGTTTCACTTTGCTTGATTATTTAATACAATAATATAAACCACTGACCAACATCAATTTTTATTATTTATTGATGGATGTTATCCTTAAATATTTTCTTACTCAAGTACATTCTTATGATTAGATATTTAATTAGCATTCCCACTAACCTGCCATAAAAAAGTAGGAATGATATTTATTTGTAAAGCAAATATCATGTGCGGCTAAAGACCAACGAATTTTTTTATAACTACCATTTTGTCTCAATGGAAGAATACCTAAAAAAAAGAAAAATAATATTAATATCAAAAGAAAGATTTAATAAAAACATTAAAAATATTTCTATATCAGTTTATTTTTATTTATAATTAGATATATATAATAAGATTAAACTTACCCCAAATACCTGGATCGTCAAAACATGAATGATGATTTGATAATGTTAAAAGTGGAATAGTTTTTGGTTTTTGATCAATAGCATCTTTTAGTATACGTTGATTATAGACTCTAGTTCGATTTAACCAAACTGTTAACAACAAAAATATGAAATAAAATATTAAAAATGTGCATCAACTACAAAACCGTACTTCTGAGATAAAATAAATAAATAAATTATAGTTTCAAATAATTTTTGTTTTCTTTAAATAAATAAACAATGCAGCTGTTGCTATATTAATTATGAATAAAATTATTTATTAAAAAAAATCACAATTATCGGTTAAATAGTACAGATAGATGCATACAAATAGTAAATATCTAAATTAATGAAAGTGTTATGGCAAGATTTCAATGTTACGCATGTATTTATTTACGGTAGGAAACATACAATAAAATAGAAATTTATTATAATTTACAAATATATCTGCATAAAACCCAATTTATTAGAATTAATATTAAATACAAGGTGCAAATCAAGCCAGATCAATTATAATCTCTAATTTTGTCATATTATTTAAATATAAAAAAAAAAAAATCTCGATCAATGTCAATATTACAATCGAGTCAAATATTTAGATGATTCAAAAATACAAGATTTTAGCTGATAAGCAGATGTGACATAAATATAATAATGACCTTCATAGTTAAATCACAATTTATTTATTTATTTTTTGTTGAAAAACGGTTAAAAGAATACTATATATGTATTCATTTTAAATTCATTAGCCGTTAGATTAATAATATCCATTGAAGACTCCCTGTACGAATTATCGTTCAATTATTTAGTTATCTATATATGTAATAACAGAAATTATTCAGATATTTTATTTAAGGCATTTTAAACAAGGAACATAAAAAGATATTTCTAAATGAACGTAAATTCATAATTTAGATCAATAATTCGCGTATGAGGCTTTATTTCGATGTGGAACTTAATATTTTCATACTAATATTTTATGGAAAGTTCGTTACAATGTATTACAATTAAATAGATACTTATATTTAATGTTCTTCTAGTATTAGTATCGTAAAAAAAATATCTATTTCATTTACCAACATGCCAATCACATAACATTCACCAGAAATATAGAAGTTTGATAATTAATAAAAAAAAAAAACATATTGCTGGCATTCTTAAATTCACCAAAATCTGGAGAAAATGTTTAAAAATTAAAGGAGAAGCTACAAATATTATTAATATTTATCATTCTACAAATAATGTATACAAAAAATTTTAAGAAAAAAATATTGTATTGTTACTTAAAGTGTAAGTAAAACCACAATTTATTAATTCTTTATTTCGATTTCTTTACAAACAAAAAAAATTGTCAGAATTGCACAATAATTTAAAAAGAATACATAGGCTGTTCCTTTCCTAAAATCAAATTTTGCAAAATTAACATAAATTTATAAATTTTGTCGTTTTTAATTAAACGCAACTTGACGTATTTGATTTCCAGACAGAAATTTAAAATCAAAAACGTACGCAATAATAATAAAAAAAAAAAAATTGACACCAAACAATATAAAACCATTTTACCGTTGTTCATTTATTAAATAGCGAACCTCACCTGTTCCTGTTGGATTGGCTGAAATAAAATTATTTAAAATAATTAAAAATGCTAATTGAACAACTAATACATTATTATATATATATACATAAAAAAAAACGAAATTTGTGGTTTTGAACGACACATAAAAAAAATAAATAAAACTTTTATTTAACGATAAAAGCTGACACAGAATGAATTGTGAAAAATAAATTGTTCTGATTATCTTCTTTTTTTTTTCTTCAAATGTACAGGCGCACGCATTTTTGAACAATTTGAAACTTGTGTGTAGTGTAATGTTCACCATTATATTTCAGTTGTGCATTACAGCAAATTATTTATTAAAAAAAAAAAAATATATTTTGCAATGCAGCTTTTTTTTATTTTTATTTTTTTTTATGTATTTTTCTTCGTTCATGTAACTCAGGTATTGCATTCGAAGCAATAAAACCGATATTTTGCAATGGAAATATAATACTTAATAATTTGGTTGTACGACTTGTGTTGCTGTTAGTCTGCAAAACGTACAGAAAATTAAATTTTAAACAAATGATAGATTAAGTATTACATATAACAATAGTCGAAAAGAAAAACAAAAATATATATTTAAAATGCCTGTCTATACACTTAAAAAAAAACATTTCTATTACCAAAATCAATATATTATTATACTACAGCAGTTAAAAACTTAACATGCTCTACAATGTTGTTAAGGTGTTCAATACAAAAACCTTTGAAAAAGATATGAAGACCTCACATTTTTACACGCTAAAGAGTGTTTGACTGTATTATATACCAAGATCCGCATTTTAACTATTGCGAATAACTTTTGTTCGAGAAAAAAATTAACATTTGTCAGCTTCTAAATTTTTTTAAAAGATTTACCATCTTTGTAGACTACTTCAAATCTCTACGAAGCCTTTATCGTCTTTCTCACTGCCCCGGTTGCCGAGTCTAACTGTTATTATGAATACTCAGCCGAAAGTTTTCTTTCTAAAAACGATCTACTATATTATAAAGCAAATTAAAATACTTTATGTTTAACTGTGTAAATAATTGAAGTGAATCAATTCAACCAATTAAGATGAATATAAGGCACACATTTATTTTCTCGCTATGTTATATATTTATATTTTGGCAATAGGTACTTATTACAAACTACTTATTTATTTATAGTTAAAAAAGTAAATATACAGACAGCAGGAATTTCAAAACAACTATTGTTTAATAAATTATATAACCGATGAACATTATTAACATATGAAAAAAAAGTATTTAGAGAAAGTTTTTTTTTTCTTGAAATAATAAGTTTGCAATGAAAAAAAAAATCCAGTAATAGGCGTTCATAGATAGGATTTTTTGGTATTTAAAAATATATTTAGTTTTGAACAATGACAATGACCCCTAATAATAATTTTTTTCTTTTTAACTTTTCAACTTACAATGGTTATAAGAAAATTGATGCGTATATCGCACGTAAAATAAATCATAAATAAATTGAATGAATATTTCTTATTTAACCTAAATATTATGAATTTAATTATATTCGATGAGAATTACATATATATATATCTATTATTTCATTAGTAATAGTTGTAAGCTTCTCGGTTAATAAATATTGTAACCCAGAAAGGAAATATATCGCAAAGCGTTATATAAATCAATATGCATTCGTTGAAACAAAAGTAAATGTAATTGGTTTCATTTCGAGTTACATATTAAATATGAAATCAGACTATTTTTTTTCTATTACATTGTTTCTTTGTTTATCTTTGTTGGTAATTTGTTAACTATACGATCAAACTGAAGGTCATTATTAAATTACAGTATGATTCTGCTAATATCTGCAATTATAATTTAATTTCATATTTTTATATTGTTAAATTAGGTGTTCTGAATAATTGTTATAAATATTACCTATACCTAATAGTCGTTGCCTTATGTATTTCCATTTTGATGTTACAGGAAAAGTATTTTATTTATAAATATGTGTCGGTTACTTACATATGTAACCGGCAATAAATCGTTTAGATAATTAAATTATTTACCATAAATTGTTAAATATTATTAAATAAACAATTTGTGACCGATGTATTTATTATCTAATCGATTTATTGCGACTAACGATAAACACGATGAAGAAGGATGCATAGAGAGTTGCAGTATTCTAAACAGTTGTAGATCTAGTTGTAGATCTTTATGAGATAAAATATTTTGTAGGTCACAAAGTTTCATTTCTTTTCGATTAGAAGTTTTTCGCAATAGTTAAAATGCGGATGTTCGGATATAAGACCAACAACAACTTTTTAGCGTGTAAACTTGTACACCTTAATAACATTTTAGAACACTTAGAGGCTCTAAATATTGTAGTTTACCTGTCATGGGTTCACACACCAAAAAATATGAAAATAAGAGATTTAAAAAAAATTGTTAAAATTAAAACAAAAAACTGTACCTTGTTTTATGCTTCCTTTATTATTTTTATTGCACTCGACTGAAATTTTTGAACAAATAAAACATGAACAAATATAGAGTAAGTGCATGGTATAACAACTATTAGGTATGACATTGCGCAGCTCATGTTTTACTTTAGCTGTCAAGTAGAGACCTTTTTG
>JAABKK020003427.1:9392-28082 GCA_011634745.2 Catotricha subobsoleta
CGGAACAAATGAAACAGCGAACCTGTAATTATGTAATAAAACATTAATATTAAGCAATATTATATATATATATATATATAAATACATATATATATATATTATATATCTTATTTTACTTTGCGTTTCCTTGCGGATGTACTTGTGTGGGAATGTTATGACCTTTAGCTGATATCGTTATTTCCAAATTTCCTTCACCAGCATCACCAGCATCTACTGTGAATTGTACAGATCTTCCAACGGTACCTTTCGAAACAAAACCAACAGCTACTTTTGTTGCGTCATATGATTTTGCTAAAAATGGTGTACCCTAAAAATGCGATTTTTGTTTGAAAAACAAGTTTAAATTTTTACCAAATTATAATTAAACTTATGAATGAATATTCATTTTATAGAAATTTGAATATCTATAAATGATATTTTAACTGTGTAAAATGCAAAAATAATTTTTCAAGATCACTATTCTACCAATAATAATTTTATTAATACAAAATTTTAATCTACCTACGATTTTTACAAATTTCACAGAAAGATGATATCATTAAATGTTCAAATATATTCAGACGAATTGATTTCTTAATATAATTAAATCTATCATTAAGTTAAAAAAAAAATCAATTGCAAAAATACCTGAACTGGATATCCATTATATTCAACATTAACTGAATGTGCGCCAACACTTGTGGGTGTAAATTCTGCTGTAAAACCAGTTTGTACGTCTCCTGTTATTCTAACTGGAAGTTCTCCTTGTGGTCCTCGAACACTAACAGCTAATTCTGCAGCGCCGCCTCCACTGACTGTGATATGAAAAGATGCTGGTCTATTTACAGGTATTAATTCTATGGAAACATAAAGTTATCGCTAAAATTAATATTTATTATAAATAATTTTATAACAAATTTACCTAAATTTGATAAATTTAATAAGACTCTACTAGTATCTGCAACAGAACAAACAAATGGACAACCATTTACTGTTTCACCATTAAATTTAATATCAATGTAATGCGGTTTTGCTTGTTCAGGTGTAAATGAAACTAAACATCGACCACCGCCAACAACTTGAACATGATTTGGAACCTCGCCTTCATTTATTGAAATTTCTAGTTGACCTTCGCCAGCAGCACTTGCATCAACTATATTAATATGAAAAATATTTATAAGAAATAGGTATTTGTCTACGAAAGAATAGATTGTAAATGTCATATGGAATGATTAAATGGATTGATATATTTTTTATGCTTAAACATTGCTAATAACACATATATATATTATTTAATTCACAGCTTGTTAAGTTGACGATAAATTAATTTTCGCGCATATAAAATATATTGTAATAAAAAAAATGACTTCATCAGAAAATTACTATTACCTCTAAATTGACATGGTTGTCCAACGACACCGCCATTAACATCTGTTACTTGAATTAAACTTGAATCATACACTTTTGCGATTAACGGTCCTCCAACTAATTTTGTACCACCAATGGATGCTTCGATAATATGAGTACCAACTTCAATTGGTACAAATTCTATTCGCATAGCACCATTTGCCGCCTCATGGGTGATTCTTGCATTGACTTTGCTTTTGCTAGGAGCTAAGACAGATGCTACACAATCTCCTCGGTTAAGAGTTGATCCAGGAGGCGGCAGTATCTACAACAGGAATATTGTTAAAAATTTCATTTGATTAAAAAATAAATTTATTGAAAAATGTTTTTGAATATCATCTACACAGCTATAGTATATATAATTGTTTGGCCACTTACAACCGAAAATTTAAATTCACTATTTTATTACGTTTTATTAATTTTTTATCATACCTCAAAAACCGCCGGCGAATTTGCTGGTACAAGACGACTTGATTCACCCAATGGTGTTAATCCAGGCGAAGACATTATATCAACGTGCCAAGGTGATCCTGAAAGAAAAAAAAAGAAAATAATATGCATAAGTAAATAAATTAATAAAAAATATATATATTTGAGAGAAATGCTTTTTAATTAAAATTTATCAAATTACGGATCATTTGAAGTTAAAGAATTTTAAATGCCCCCACATTATTTCAATTTTAAATTCCGAAATAAAACTGGGAATTTATTTCTATATTAAATTTCAATATAGTTGTACAAATAAGCAAAAATGATGTTCGGTTATGCCGAACAATTACTTATGTGTGTATAAGTAAATATATAATGTATATTTTCTATAATTAATAAGTTTTTAACTGAGTTTAAGGTTGATCGTGCTGTTTTGGAAGTGTGTGTTACCGATCAATAATTAAACAGACAAACAATTTTATGCACTTTCTCACCGCTTGTGTTCATAATAAAATGCAAATCAAGAAAGTAAGTATTTATTAAAAATCTAAATCATAATAGCTTAGAAAACTCATGTTTATTTGCGTTTAATTGCCATAAATTTAGTGATCCATAATTAAATTATAAATCAAGTTTTAGTTTCATGTTTAAATAAATAAAAAAAATGAAAAGCAATCTACAATAGATGGATTTATTCATATTTAATACAACAATAAAACATAATTTAGTCTTCAAATTACAAATAAGCAGAAAATAATGTTGTAAGTAAATCAAATAAAAATGAAATGGCATGCGCAGCAGTGGGCATGTTGTACATAAATATTCAGTTCAAAATATTATGTAAAAAATTAAAAGTAAAATCTGTCTAAACAATATAATTGTTATTAATTTTATATTTCGTTTATTTTTTTAATCAAAAAAAAAACAAGTTAGTTTAATAGCTCATCATGCTGAAAATAATATAATGTCTAGTTTGTACTAGACATAAAATAAGCCATTGCTTACTTACATGTGAATAATATTAAATAAGCATTTTAAAAAAAATATATTTTCATACAAAAACAAAAACACGAATTTCTTGTTTTGCACTTTTTACTTTTTTAAATGCATTTCGTATTTTGAAACTTATTTTACTTTTCATAAATAAATTATTCATTGACACGAGGTTATTACTTATACACATATTTTGAAATTGTTATTATTATTATTTGATGTGTTGTTTTTAAGGTATTTTGAGTATTTTTTTTTATTTTAAATTTCTAAACCGTGTAAAAACTTTAGATTCAACTGTGGTAATTTCAATCATTTTTAAATTTTTAACGTGAATTTCAGTTTAAATAACTGTCCATGAAATAACAGAGTTTAAATTGGTTGCCAACCAGATCATTTTGATGCGTATTAAGAACAATTGGTTAACAATTAATTGATTAATTAATAAAAAAGACTAATAAAGGTTATTTGATTTAATTTAAGTTTCTGATCATTATAATAATTTTTCTTTCTTTTTTCTTGAGAACTCCGACTTAATTGGTATTTTTTAAATAAAACACAACATAATTATTCGGTTATATTTCGTAAGCTTTTACTAATGTCATCAAGCCTATAATATTTCTCCTTTTTTTATAGGAGAAATTAGTATATAAATGCAAATAATAGAGAAAAAATGAGTACATAAATGCAAATAATAGATTAACAAGAAGTTTGATATTGGTCTACTTTTCCCAATATACATTTTGTTAAGTGTTTTCGCGGTGATATCGAAAATAAAGTGATATTAGTTATATTAAGAACTAGAAAATCACACAAATAAATACACTCGATGATATAACTATATCACTTGAAAATAGCACTACTTTCATTGAAATTAGATGTAAAAATTCAGGTGATATCATCACCGTGAAGTGACTTTTATTATTATTTTTTTTTTTTTAGTGTATATCTGTTTATTGAGTCTATTGTTATTTAATATATTTGATTATTATTTTTGAGAGTTTGAATACGTTTTGTTTGATGAATTTAAAAAAAAAGAAGTTATAATATAAAAAGATATGCATTAACTTTAACACATTGATCAGGAATTAATATTTATTATATATTATTATAACGTTATTATAACATTAATAAAATGTAAAATCTGTAGCAATCTGTTAGCCAATTTAAGGGTTTGTTTAGTTAAAGCCTTAATTTTTTTTATTAATTACTTTATTTCAATTTGTCTCGATTGTTATAATTTTTTATATAACTATTAGTATTGAAATTATATTCATTTTCAATATGTTTTTTTTTTTTTTTGAACTAATTTCTACTAAAGTTTGAAATGAATTATGATTTTCGATTAGCTTTCATAATTAAGTAAACAAATAAAAAAGTTATTAAATTTATTTAATTTATTTTTTTCCGAAATTAATAGCTAAGTAGGTATTGCTTAGTAAATTTTAACTGTTTTAAGCCAACCAACATTATGTTAAGCCTATATCCTAGATTACAAAGTGAAAAAACAAAAAAAAATTGAATAATAAAACTAAAATTTAGTGTGTTGGTTTTTATTTACATTTATCTTCTTATTTCCAAATAGGATAGGTGTTAATTTTTTGTCTACAAACGCGTTGCCATTACTTGTCTGAATTTAAGACTGTCTAATTAAAATTTAATAAAACCACCAATAACAAATATTTTTTTAAGAAAAAGTACCCTACTGGAAAACCATACTAGCGAAAATAGTATGAATCTATACAGAAACAATAACATTTCTGGAACCACAGCCTATTCATACTTAATTCATAACAAAAAGCATACCAAGACCATAAATTCCCAGTTTATTTCTATACTTAATAAGCCACAAATATAATTAAATTTAGTATCTAACTAAATTTGATTCAAGGATTTTGAGTTAAGTATGAAAATTTATCGGGAATTATATGTTTCAATATATTTCCACTATGGATCGAGTATAGTTATATATGATTTCGGATAAATTTATTGTTTTAATATACTTTCACTTTTTTCCATACTGAATGTTTTATTTATTGATTGATACTTTTTTCGCTGGTATGATATGGGTATGGTTTTCCGTAATCAAATGTACTGTGGATTTATCATCAACACAATCTTGAAACAAAGCAAGAAGAACGAAAAATTTAAAAAAATAAATTTAAGACACCCAAAACTCCAAAAGAAGATATTCTAGAGCTTTGCTAATATCACCATTCCATTAAAATTACCCCGATTCATGTTAGTTTCATGTTCTATACATTTCTATACGACTACAAGAAAAATACGAGTTAATTAAAAAAAAATCAAGAAAGTACTCATGTTTGTTTACTTTGCTTTTTCTCAGGACTGAGTGAAGGATTTAAATGATTTAAAGCGCACATCAAAATATTTAGATTTTGGTTTTCAGATCGTGAAATCAAAAAATTGAATCTTTTGATTTTTCAAACCGAAAACCAAAATCTATGCATATATTTTGAGGATATTTCGATTCTGCATCCAACGGTGGGTTAAACATCAAAATCTGTCCAGCTAATTATGAGAAAAACCAAAATGAAAGTGAGCAAAAAAAAACCACAGAAATGGAGTTCATAGTCAAATTCATTATTATTATAGTATGCTTTCCTAAATTTTATTCACTATAGGGTAAGTACTTAATATTTTGTGTCATAACGTGATTTTACTCATTAAAAAAAAGATATTGAAAACAAAAGTTATAAAAAAAAATAAAGGTTTAATTGGTTAACAATTTACAAGTTAATTAGACCAGGTTAAATTTGAATTCAGTTTAGGCGTTAATAACCGTAACATTAAAATAAGCACAAGTAATGAAGACATTTTTTTATGTAGATATGATGTAAATGATAATAATATAGTCATTTAATGACAGTGACAACTAAACAATAATAGGTAATGTTTTATTCAATTGCAAATAAAAATAGCAAGTATACTTAGTACTTAAAAAAAAAAATTGTAAAACAAAAGAAGAAATTATTAATATAACATTGAATTCTAGCTGCCTTTTTCCGCTATGACCTTAAAACAGCGATACCAATTATTTTTACTTAAATGTAGAATGTTTCAATTGTCAAGTCAAAAATGTTTTTCAATGTTTCATTCAATTGTGATTTTCACAAATATTGCCATGTACTTTTTATTTACCTATGTTAGTTGTATTATAATTATTTGTTTCAAAATAAAATCGATGTAAATTTTATATACTTACACAGAATTTTCCATTCGTGGTAGGAGATTTGTTTAAACAAATTTTAAATGAATATTTGGTGAACTTACTTGCATTTGGATTTGAGAATATTTAATAATCGCATAATTATGAGATAGCATGCGCGCGCTTTTCTTTTCATTTTGGTTGGGGATTATATTTTATAATGTAAAACATTTATACAAAAATGTATTCTATTTCTAAAAAATAAAGTCTACCAATTAAAAAAGATAATATATTCACAAAAATGAAAAAAGTTACTATTTGGTCCAAAATCGAGTTAGAGTATTTTTTTTTTAAACTCAGGGAATTACTCACTAGGGTGGTGTGAATTCGTTTTGTTGTTTTTTTTTTTTTGGGAATAATAGAATCGGCCTGCTGCGCAAAAGTGGCCAAATTCAATTCTGAAAAATATTTGCTCTAGAGGTTTTCTTAAAAACCCCTCCTTCCATCCGCTCAAGGGAAATTTTGTTTGAAAACAAAGAAAAAAATGTATGGGAAACTGCAGAACTTTGCTAAAACATCGAAATATCTTAAATTTAGTATTTAAATTCCATTTTCATTTAGAAGTATGAAATAACTGATTGAACCTACTAACTTCTTAGCTCTAGTAATTTGAGTACCCTCATAGCCAAATTAGCCATTTTGAGCAATATGGGTTGTTATACCCCCATTCTAATAAAACTTAGAAGCTTGGAGTTTCAATGGGTTATCATATTTACTTCAAAAGACTTTTAAATAAAATATCTATAAAATGAAAACGGAATTATAAGATTAGTTTGCCGTGTAATAGATACACGACTTCATTTTTGTGAACAAAGAAAAAAAAACGGGGGAAAGAAAACAAAAAGGAAAAAGCGGGCAAATTTTCTCCAATTTCCTAAAACACATACGCACAAAAAAAAACAAAGTTTGAAAAAAATAAAGTATTGGTTTCGTATTTCTTTTTTCATACATTTTATGTACGCTTTTTTTACTCAAAATTTAGTGTCTTTCTTCTCGTGAAAATATATATACTGGGGTTTTGGAATATCGATGGCTCCACGAGAAAAGGACCTTTTTCAAAATCCAAAAACAGAAGACTCTTATTAAATTTTTTTTTTGGAAATCACTCTTATCAAATTTTCATATTTGAAAATCGCTCTTATTATTATTATTTTTAAATATATCTCTTATTAGGCTTTACACTACGAAAAAAAAAACTCTTCTTAAAATTTTCGAATAAAAAAACTCTTATTAAAATTTTCTAACAAAAAAAAACTCTTATTAAAATTTTTGAAGAAATAAAATTTATTAAAATTGTCACTTAACAAAATTTTGCCAATAAGAGCGATTTTTAAATATAAAATTTTGTTAAGAGCGAATTATTACTGAATTTTGCAATAAGAGTTTTTTTTTGTGAAAATTTTGATAAGAGCGAATAATTTTTAGTTTATTTCTTAAAAATTTTGAGAAGAGTTTTTTTTTTGATAATTTTGATAAAGAGCGATTTTTAAATATGAAATTTGGATACTCTTTGTTTTTGGATTTTGAAATAAGAGTTATTTTTTCGTGGAGCCAGCGACATGTACTTATTTCGGTTTTGGCTCGTGGTATACAAATGTGTTAGAAGATCATGATTTTTTTTTTTTTAATTTATATTTTGTGGGATTAATTATTACAAAAATTGAAAAATTTTGAATAACAACCAGTATTGGTTTTGAATTTTTTGTTGTTGTTTTTTTTTTTCGTCACAAAAAAGAAATCGTGTACCAATCAATTGGCAGCTTGTTTTTTTCAGCTTCACCTATTGCTAATCAAAAGTTTTTAAATACATTGTTGTCTAAATTCGATTACACCGAACAATAAAATATAAAAGAGATCAACATAAATATTTGTTTAATGAAATAACCGGATTGATTCAAGGAGGAACTGAAAACGTGTTATTGATTGCCTCCTATATACAATACCAGTAAATAAATACCGGTTGCATATCCGGTGTCTAACTACACATCTCAAAAATCATGAATTAAATATCAATAATCACCTAGATTCTGTTTTCAGAGAAACCCGCTTGATTTCAATGAACTAATTTATAGTTCAGGTTACAATAACAAGAAAGCATAAAAACAAATAAACAGGGAAATAAATACGAAAATAAACAATATAACTTATACATAATATTTTTCTACATAATAATAATTAAATAATAAATAACTATCTAAAAATAAATATTTAATTAAATTTAATTGTAAGCGCATTTATGCACATTGTAAATTAATATGTCTATGTATAATAAACATCCACCATATTATGTATAATTAAACGTATGGAATGTATATAGCGACAAATATAATGCATTATTATTATTATTATTATTACTATTTAATATACACAAAAATAATATATATTGAGGTACTTGAACGTCTATAGATTAATAAAAAATAAATGCATCAAGAAATAGGTTAATAAAAAAGAAAAAATAATGAAAAGAGTCATGATTCAAATGAGAGAAATCTTGACTTTAATTGAAAAGAAAAGAAAACAATCGAATAAGTTTTTATTGCATTTTTTTTAAAAATTATTTAGTTTGTTTTTATTGCTAGTAGCGTAAAATGTAGAAGAGGAATATCATTTATTAATATAAAAATAAATGTAATAATAAAGTATATTCTTCTTAACGTATACACAGAACACGGTATGCTATCCAATATTTTTTTATCTACTCTGTGTTACATTATTAACTATATGATGAACCTTATAATATATCTCTGCACCTTATATTACAATAGGTAAATAAATGTGTGCAAAGGAGAAAGAGAATTAAAAAGAAAAAAAAAATGTAAAAGTTATTGAACTATTTGATGTCAACGTTCTCTTTTTTTTTTTTGCTATTTTAATACATGCAATAATTTTTATATAAAATATATCTGATTGCACTAAATACGTTGCATTCAATGTTTATTGAATGTGTGGAATTGCAGATGGAAAATAAATAAAAGAAATCATTTGAAAATAAAATCTATAATGATGTAAATTAAATAAATATAAGCTATTTTCTTCTTTTCAACTGAAACTGGTTATTTTACCTAGAAACGATTTTATTTAAATGCAGCAACTTCTTTGAGAAAAGCAATTTACTTTTTAATACAGATTTATTGTATATTTGTAAAATAATATCCAAGCACAATTTTAATCCAAAAATTTTTTATATTTCTTTATTACTTGTTTTTTTTTTAACTTTTTTATTTTGTGATCACTAGTTTCTTGTTTCAATTTATTTCGTTGTGATAGTTTATAATAAATATTTTTTTTTAATAAATACAAATCACTTCTTTTTTTATCTTAAGAAACGGAACTTGTCACGTCATCTTCAACACACAATTATTATTTTGTTTTCATATATAAAATGGCTGATTATCCCACACACAACAAATATTATATCAAAATTCCACACCTTATACAAACCAAAAACTATACAAGACTACCGTCATCGTCAATATAAGAAATTCCTCAGGTGTTAAAACCAAAGACTCTATAATATTTTGTTAAGGTATCCCTACCACAAATACGATTCATCGTCATCGTCTTCTTCCAAATTACAACACTAACACATACTCAAATCCATGTAGATTTAAATACAGCAAAAATATGTGAACGGAATAAAACTATATATAAATTACCTACCTAAGAATTTACTCAATGTTTTCAGTTGTTTTCTTTTTAATATTATTGTGTGAGTAAGTAAGTACGCTAGCTGCGGCATTCAATACAAAATTTTACTATTGAGCAAACTATGCTAAGTATGATCAAACACAGATGAGCATTTATTTGAATATAGCCCGATTGTAATATTAAGTAGGTTTATTTGTATAGTGACTTATATCAAATTCAATAATATCTAAGGTAATGTATGTGTCTGTGCATAATGTACATTTCGATAGGCGCGGCACGTAAACGCTAAAGAAACTTTCTCAGTAAAATTAGTTAAAAAGTGGGCAGTATGTAAGTAGGTGGTATTTTTATTTTTGTAAGGTTCGAGATTTTCAGTTTAGCATTCGATTTTATTTTAATGATCCCATATAGAGTCAATATAATCAGTATATGATGAACTTTAATTAAAAGAAACAACATTAGTAAAACATGTAAAGAATTAAGCACATTTAGATAGAAAGTAATATGAATCGTGAAGTATTTTAAAAAGGAACATTTGCAGTGTTATAAGTATTCATACACATTCAATGAGTAATGTAATGTAATTTAAAAAGAAAATTACGTAATAAATTATTTTCAATTTTTTAAATTAAATTTGATAAAAATAGCATACCTGGCACAATTTCTCCATTGAATGTTATTTGAACGGTGTGTGTTCCGGATTCATGTGGCGTAAAACTAGCTACAAATCTTTGAAGTCCTAAAGCTCTAACGGATGATGTTACGCGTCCACCATTCACAAGAATTTCTAAATTACCAGAGCCAGCACGTGATCCATCAACTACACATAAATTAAAATTAATTTATTAAATATTTGTTTTTTTTTTTTAAATTTAAAATATATTGCAGGCATTTACTTTCAAATTCAACAGGTCGTCCTAAAGCGCCATTAGGTATATCTTGAACACGAATTGCTTTTGCACCAAACACATCTTTGTCTATAGGGCGAAATCTTGATGTGTATCCATAATCATTTTCTTTTTCGTTTTTAACGAATGTTTCATTTCTCTCTTTGATCGTTGTTGAAAAGTTTTTATGTGTGCTTGAGTCTTGTTTCACAGAAACAGATGTGTTGGGCCTGTGTCAGTTAAAAGGAACAAAAACATTAATGTTTGAACTTTTTTTAATCTTAATATATTAAATCTAGATATTTAAAGCTTACGAATAAATTTTATATCTTTCGGATAATTCATCAGAACCCCGACGCTCGTTTAATTTTTTTTCAGCTAGTTCAAATTTATTGTAACGCGTATTATATTCGGTTTCGCTGTCTAAACCACGCGGACGTCCATAAGATAGATCTGTATTTAGCTGACTTTCTGTCATATTTGCCAAAGATTCTAATGAGTTGTGAGATAAAATATTTTTCGTTTTATTTATAACATCCCAGCTATCTCGTCTTGCTGAATTATTGTTCTTTAATCCAGAAACACGTACATTAGACGAATTATCTACTAGTTCTTTATAAATAAATAATTATCAATATTAAATTTATGCTTTCACTACAAATGACAAAAACTAAATGAATAAGTCTTACCAGGACTAGAAATTCGTTTGGCGATTGGATAAGATGGACTCCCACGAATATCGTCTGATGAAACATAATTAGATGTTTTGTATGTTGAAGACTTTTCGGTGACTTTATAAGTTTCACCAGCACCAGTCTATAATAATTATTAATTAATTTAAAAATTATATTAGAATGTTTTGAATCTATTTTTTATTTTTTAATTACTTTTATTGTAACTGGAATTGGACTAGTTACTCTGTGATGAATTGTTGCGACTGGACTTCCAATTCGCTGAATAGTTATTGGGCTAGCAATTCGATGTGTTGAAGCAGATACATAATTAATTGGTGATGCACTATCAAGTCTTGGTTGCGGCGATAACGAATAATTTCGTGGACTCGATATATTTCGAGTTGTAGTTTCATAACGAGTTGTAGTTGTAACGGTCAACGGACTGTTTCTTGCTACAGGACTAGTTGCTTGCATCTGAAAATTACACATTTATCGTTATAATTTTTTTTTTATCAGCTAATAATTAAAGAAAATTACATGAATCGGGCTAGATATTGGATTAAATGTTTCTATTTTCGGTCTTGATGCATAGTTGTCAGAATAACTTTTAGAAACATAGCTGGTTGAATACTTTTCTGTTCTCGGAGGAAGCAGAGTGGCATCAGTATCATTTTTCTTAGAATATAATTCGTTTTCTTTATTATAATAATAGTCGTTGTTCACGGATATATTGTTCTGTTTTCTTGCATCAGTTTTGAGACTAGATGAATATATTTCGGTTCCATATTTCGAAGTTCCAATGTCATCTCTTCGTGGAGAATGCAATTGTGGCGAATAAACCTTTAAGATTTATTGTTTTCAGTAAAACTAGGTAATACAGAACTAAGTGCAAAATGTAAATTTACCTCTGATTCCCTTTTAGTAGAATATAAGTTTGACGATTTGTATATGTCGTCATGATTAGATGTATATTGTGGAGAATAAGATCTATTCTCTTGATCATATAATTCTTTTTTAGCTGTACGGAAGTCATTGTGTTTTGTAGATGTTGTTGTTGTGTAATGCATTGACGGACTTTCTGCTCTATGCTTGCTATCATGATGTGGACTACTTCTAGTCTTACCAGACCTTCCTTTTGTACCAACACGCATTATGTAAGGAGATCCCTTAACGTCATATCCATTGAAATAAATATATACTCGGTATTTTCCATTTTGGCGCGGCATGAATGTTACACGATATTTGTTTTCAACTAATTTTTCAACAGAACATACCAATGATCGCTTCTCGTGTACTATATCTACATGTAATTCACCTGTTACTCCTACTCCACGAGCATCAATCTAACCAAAATTTAAAAAAATTAAATCTCTTAAATTTATTTTTTATTTATTAGCTTTAAATAGCTTTAATATTAATTATACCTCAAATGAATGTGCTCGTAATGGCATTGCTCCATCTAAGCCATGTACAGACACTCCATTTGGATCAAATACAGCACAAGTAAATGGCCCACCTTGAATATGTCTACCCTGGTATGTAATGGCAATTTCCCAAATTCCAGCTTCGTCTGGTTTAAATATGGCACTGTGTCCTTCATCACCTTTTCTTAATGGACACTTTAATGATCGTCCAGTTGGACTGTAAGCAGTGACTAAGATATCTTCCGTTTTTGGAGCACCTGTGGCATTAACCAAAACCTCTACTAAACTTCCAAGAGCACATGGTGCCATACCTGGAGGAGCAACTTGTATAAATCTTGGTAATACACGGAAAAAATGCCCACCCAATCTGAATACAAATGAAACATTTAATTTAATAAAAAAAAAATACTTAAAATATGGATAATATTATTTATTTTCTTACTTGTCATCATTGACCTCGAGTAGAATTTCATGCATGCCATATTTATCTGGAACATAAGCTCCTTGGCCACTACTATTTAACTTTATGGATTGCTGTATTCCTATTGGTGGCACAACATACGCTCGGACGGATGACATTTCAATTTCTCTATTTAATATTTCCACACGGAAATAAGTCTATAAAAACAAAAAAACTAAAGTAAGCAAATTAAAAAAAAAAAATGACAGATAAATATTACTGGTTCGCCCACTCGTCCAGATGTGCTCTCTAAATGCACAGCCAGAGAATCCGATAACGGTGCTCTTGGAGTAATCCACTGAAGATTTGCTGCATATGCCATAATACCCAAATGTTCAACATCAGGCATAGCCATATCTTTTGGTGTTAAAACTGATTTTATACCAAATTTTTGACCAGCATCAACAGCTTTCTTAATGTTACTTTCCCAATATGAATGATGTGTATTCAAGCTATCTGGAGCTGGAGCAGATCCACCAAGACCTTTAATAATTTCACAAAAAACTCGACCATCATTCCAATCGGTCTGAAAATATTATTTAATTTAATTAATAGAAGAAATTAAAACTACTGAAACTATATATATTTAAGCAATTCTAACCGTGAAATTTGAAACAGCGGTTTTCACTTGACTATTCACCCATCTCATAGTAGCATTGTAACCGGGTCCTCCAGGTTTCATAAAATACGACAAATATGTCATACCAGATAGTTCGTCCAACCATGGCGATGCTAAATATTCAGGTTCCAAAACTTTTGGTATACTAAATTCACGTTGAGCTATATTCATGGCATTTGTACAATTACGGATACTTTGATTTGGATCTAAATTATTCCAATGCGGAAATAGACCAGGTTGACAATAATCCAAAAGTGCGGATAAATTCACACCGCTATTCCAGTCAGTAGTAAGATTATTAATCTTGCATTTGGGCAAAGCAGCTTGTAACCATGCAAGCATAAGCTTTCTAGGTGGAAATTTACTTCGACCAATTTGATATCGTACAATTAACGACCAAATTAATCCCAGAATTAATTTAACGTTTCCATTAACAATATCCACATTACCTATAAATCAATTAGAATCATAATTAATACTTTTTATTAATTTTAATTTTATGAAATTTATTCATTTAATTATTTTCAATAACATACCAATGTTAACTAGTTTAATTCCATCTCCTTCAACGGCATTCAATGCAACTGTTGCATTTTCCAAGTAATGATGTTGATTTCCTGGCCTTCGATTCCACGATGGTTTTAAAGGACGCTTTTGTAAATTTTCCACTAATGCACATAAGTGAGTTCCATCGCAAAAATCTGTTGTCCAATCAGATACCTTTATAAAAATCAACAAATTATTATTCACATAAAATTGTGTTGGAGAAAATGTTTCATTATAATTTATTGCATTATGTACCTCAATAAAAAATTGTAATTGGGTGCTAATGAAAATTTTGAGAAGAAAAATGGTAAATAAATTAATGATAGTGAAAACTGAATAAACGAATCTATTTCTAGTTTGCGAAATTAATAATTAATTTTTAACTATATATGTTGCTTAATATTTGATTTGCGAGTATGCGCGACAAATGAATTGAATAAAATTATACAAATATTTATAATTGAAAAGTGTCTGTGTTCTGATACATTTTTTAATACTATATAGATTTATCTAAATTATTTAACATGGCATAAAGTACAAAATGAATAGAAAATATTTCTTCTCTGTGACAATCAAATAAACATTATATACTCACTTGCATATCAGCATCTTTTAAATGTTCATTAACCCAATTACGAAATGTATTTGCCTGTATTTCTACCCATAAATCTTCATTTCCTCGTATATTCATTCCTTTTGCGGCCGTTCCCTCTGGACTTCTAGCAACAAGACCAGCATGTGTAATTTTTTGTAACTCAGTTGTGCCATCAGAATTATGCTGAAGTAAACCAGCATGGGTAACCTTAGCATCTTTTATGTCTTTTATATCCATTTTAGTTTTATTTATTTATATTTTTCTTTCGATGATTTTATTGTTATATTATTCGTCTCGCTATGAATTTCAACACACACACTTATTTCGTTTTAGTCATATTTGTGATGTCAATCATTTTTCAGTGGCAAATTTTAATTTTTCTTCTCGTTTATATTTTTTATTGTAAATTCGTTGATTTCTTGTATGTATATTTCTACAGGTACAGGCAGATTCCTACATCGTAACAATTGTTATATTAAATTAAATTATATGTATATTGTATATCCATATGCCTTTGAATGGACATGAAGTAATGAAGCGTAATTTTTTTTTTCTATTTGTTTGTTTTCTTAGTCGCAAACTCTCGATTGTAGTAAACATAACAAAAAATAATTACCTAACATTGAGTTGCATAAGAACTACTTTACACCTATTTCATTATTAGTGTATTGCATATAAGCAATAAATACACCTGTAATCACACATTCACACTATAAATACTTCAAATAAAAAATAAAATAAAATATTTGTTTCGAACATACATATGTTAAAAAAAAAACAAAATTTTTGTTTTATGTTACATAAACCTCAACATAAACATAAATATTATAACAGCTCACGATTCGCCAGTACACATTAGTCTTATATATTATCGGTATATATATGAAATTCACTCTTCCATTCTTTAGAAATAATATACAATAGCATAACTACATATAAGTACCACGTGTATGTGAAATTAAATTTCTCAAAATACCTCTGAACAATTTATATTATTATTGTTCATATAATATACGAAATGGTATATATGCCGATCAAGTATACTCTCTCAACTGAAACAGCATTAATATTTTAAATTTTCATTTGGACATAACGTGAAAAATATAAATATGCGAATAATGACGTCATAAAAATACTTTTTGTTGTTCTTGTTATTGCCACGAAAAAAAAATGTTGTTTCATCCATTTAAGTATTCATATTTACAGAATTTGTTGGGTTACTTTAGCTTACGTTTATATTACCTATACGTCTACCTACATTCGTTAAAAGTAAACTGAATGCGTTATCAAATCAATACAATACATTTCGTGTCAATTTTAGATAAATGGAAATGATTAATTTGAGATGCTTACGATTTCCTTATAACATTGAAAATAAAGGTTTCTTTTTTATACGCCAAATTTTGCTTGATTCGGTTTTACTTTTTGGAGATTAATTTAAATTGGTTTCGTGAATTTCCAACATATTTTATAAATTATTAATTTAAATAGTTTATTGTTTTTTTTATTTATTTATTAAAGAATAATTTTTTTTAGTGTATATCATCAGTATTTAGTAATCGCTAGATTTATATAATATCTGGGAAAACATGAACTAAGGTCCCATTTTTGTCTTATAATGCTAGCCACAGACTAGATGTATATTTCAGAATAACGAAAGAGAATTAAGCTAAATAAATTACCAATTTATATTATTTTTAGACAAAGAATATGTATTTGATATCAATGAACTAATTTGTCGAAAATAAAAAAACATAAAAAAATAAGAAATTTACATGAATTTCATGTAATCAACTTTCGTTAATATAGAATATCTTGTTCGTCTGTCGTTGTACTTGCTTTAATTATAATGGAAAATGGAAATTATTAATAATCGAATCATTTAAAATGTCAAAGATTTGTTCTCGGAACGAAAAGCAAAAATTCAAAAGACTAATTACATGCAATAAAATTTTGACGTAGCTTCGTTCTTATCAAAAAAATTTTTTTTTTTTAATTTAAATAACTTTATAATCTGTAAGGAAAATATTTCTTAATATATATATTATATAACATATATTTTAAATGTGATCATCGGTGATCACAATAATATATTATTCAATTCAATCAAATAAAGTTATTATAAAATATTCTGTATATATAGTCCAGTCTTAATGCCAGTCTATTATATAAACATGAGATAAAGTATCTATACTGTTACAGCCGCTTCAGTCAGACAGTAGTAAATAAAAAAAAAACATTTTTTTTTTACATTTAGTAGTATTGTATAAATATGGATGTTTCATTTTAAAATATTATTTTGCTTATAGCTTTTAATTTATGTGCTTATGTGTTACTAGAGCTATGCGCGGTACGATTCCTATCGGATGATGTAATTTGCATAATTTATAAATATTTGTTTTTATCCATATTTAACTTAAGTTATTTGTGGTATGGATGTGTTCATCGATGATTATTTAATACCTTGTAGTTCAAAATTGGCAAAAAAAAAATGTGTGTGAATCAAAGACAATTTTTTTTTTTTAATAAATTGCGCCCACATTGACTTTGCTTTACTTGCTAAGCAAGTGCGTGTATATTTATAATTATTTGGAATAACATAGTAGGAGGATATGATGAAAAATCACATAAAAATGCTAAAAGCAAATGATATATTTGAATATTTTAAATACAAGAAATTTAAATCGTTTTCGATGACAACTGTTTAAATAAATCGAAATCCAGTTTATATTTAAATTGAAAATACATTTTTTTTTATCACGTCTAAATGATTACACGTTCAAATATTTATAAAAATAATTTGTATTGATTTATCTAAAACTGATGTTAGCTATCGTTGATTTCACTAAATTCTAGTTTAATTAAAGCGGTCAACTTTCAAGTCGAATTTTTGAATTAGAGTTATATGTATGAAGTGTAGATCCAAATAAAAATATTTTTAAAATCTTGCTAATTATAGAAGAATTAGTGATTCAATTATTAAAGCAAATATAACAGATTAATATTAATTAATACAACTAATAATAATTAAATAAATAGAAGAAAAGAAATGGGTTAAGCAAATGATGGCAGTCTGACAATGTGTTGTTGTGTCTAATGAAATCACTGTCATTCATTATAATACCACTCATATTCAACTAGGCTACCGTAAACTTTTTTTTATTATATTTCATCTACATTTTTTTTTTTTTTTAAATAAACAGTTACAAGTACTTTATACTCGGAACTGACTTGCTCAAAAATATTTTTTGAACCATAAAAACGAAGTGTAATACGATATAAAAAAAAATCATTACAATAACGATATTATATCCACTTCTTCATTTAAATAATAATAATAATAATACGTCATCATATTCATACACCTTGACACCTTGAACATATAATCATACCTACACTAATAACTTCACACAATAGTAATAATAACACATATGTGGGTTATAAGAATTTTTTACATATTTTTTTTTTTTAAGCATTATATTTTTAATGACTATTTTATTATTAGCGAGAGCCAAATAGTGTAAAAAAAAATTGGTTTTTTAGAAATAGAAAATTGAGGGTATACATTTTACTTCTTTTTTGAAAAAAAATAATTATAGAGATCGTGATTTTTGCTCAGTTTCTCTTGGTTTTTTCTCAGGATTGGCTAAACGGATTTTAATGATTGACCTAACGTTGGACACAGAATCGAAATTACGTCAATATATTTGGTTTTGATGTATTTTGGTTTTCAGGTTGAAAAATAAAAAAACTGTCTTTGACTTTCTTCAAAAAAACGTTTTTTTTTTAATTTTACGACCCGA
>JAABKK020003438.1:0-11900 GCA_011634745.2 Catotricha subobsoleta
TTATATCACTATTTCACTGCAATTGAAAATAGATCGGATAAAATAACATTTTCAAAATCATAATATAAATGTAAATGTAAATGTAAATAAATAAATCCGTTTTCAGTATTTAGTTAAATGTTAGTCGTGCAAGGAATTGCGATGCTACGTGCTTTTCCACTGAATATGAATATTTATTTATATGTGTTAGCATATTATGTTCTCTATATCTTAAATGGTTGTTCCTATTTTACTTCATTTTTGAAAAAAAAAAAAAAACAGTTTTTGAAGAAATTCAAGTATGTATTGGTTTCGAAAAAGTTTATTTCATTTTTGAGAAATCTGAAAATTTTTGAAAAAAATCAAGTATTGGTTTCGTAAATTTTATTTGTTTGCACTTTTTTTTGTTTGCGCACTTTTGGAATTTTGGGAAAATAAGTCCCCTTTATTTTATTCACAAAAATGAAGTCGTGTACGGTGTACGCTGTAAACATTGGCATTCGTACAGCACTGAGCTCGCGTTTAGAGCTTATATATTTAAAGCCATGTAAATGAAAATAAAGGCTTTTATTATATTTCAATAAAGATTTATATTATGTACTTGATTTACTTGAAGAGCGTGTTAATTAGTTTATTTAAAACAAAATGGATTAGATAATAGTGATTCAAATCAGAGACGAGCTCGTACATTTGAGCCTTTATTTCTATCTTTTTTACTTTAAAACAATCTGCGCTGCATGATCTGTGTCATATGGACTAACACTGCAATTATTGGGTAATATTGATATTCGATTATACGATTTAAAAAGAGATTCAAATGATGCAAATCACAGGAATATTTAAAAAATATTTGAATTATTTGTAACGAATTATTCGTAAAATTCGTAATATATTCGTAACACAAAATACCCCAAGGTCATTATGACGTCATAATGACCTCATGAAGTCATTTTTAGGTTCACTATTACGTCATTTGGCGCCACTTTTAACCAAACGGTCACGAATTGGTCAAAAGTGGCACACATGCGTATTCCTTCGGAGTGCATTATTCGAATATTCCGCTTCTTTGATAGTCGAATAACAAATTATTCCAATACTCCTCCCATTTTTAGTATGCAGTGTGTGAAAAACGGACTAGCTCTAAAATATAATCTCTGACATACCCGTATAAATTAAATTGAAAACATCGGATACTTAGAAAAAAAAAGTGACTATTTTTTCGTTATACTTTTGTTCAAATAAAAAAACATTATTTCTCATAAAATACTCGCATTCCAACGACTCAATATCCTCATCACTAATTAAAATGCCAGCGATTCTGACCTTAAAACTTTTCGAATTTTTGAAAGCCACAAAAATGTTACTAAGCATACGCTTCATCCCGAACTTCATATTGAGCCCCATCCGTATTTCATAGGCAGCTTATATGGCCAGTCCGCCCCTGACCAGTGTGTCACTGATTCACAGAGAGTAAAATTCTATGAATATATTATAAACTTAGATATGCGAAGGATTGTTATAAGCATTTAATTCAATTTTATTTATAAAGAGACTTAATACTTAATATCGTATACAATTTCTCGTCATTGAATGGAATTGGAATAAGATTTATTTCACTTTTCTGTATAATAACTGCCAAAATGTCATTCTGTAAATATATAAGAGAAATAAGTAATGTTATATATTATCAAATTAAGACAGCCACATTTCTAGTCCGACAGTTGAATTCTCATAGTATAACTATTTTCATATCTAATTAAATGTATAAATTCTCTTTATTAATGCTCTAAATATATTTATGATTCCATATAGTTCTTAGTAATTAAACAATAGCTTCAAATTTCATATTATACATTCAAAATAATTATTCGTTTAAAGCATCTGCCGGATTTCCGAAATTGTTGAAAAGCCTTCAAGAAAAAAAAAAAACAAATACGATTCTCTTTATTATAATAATATAAACGCTTTAAAGTCGAATTACAATTAATAACCACCGTAAATTGTCAATTTTAATATATATTTTTCATACAATATTAGACATCCTGAATGAAGTCTCAGTTGTTATAATAGACAATTGACTGAACACCAACTTAACCCATGTCACTTCACGTCTTTATTGTAATCGAAGAAAGAGCTTATATATACACTCCATAAATTACATTTAGCATACTATAATTTTATATATATTCGATGTTATACATATTACATTGCCTCTACATATATTATAAATAATAAAATAGAGAATTTTCTGTGTAATATAGTTAAGTCTAGTCGTCGAACGGCCTATAAAATGGATTATATTCCAAACACTTACTCTTACTCATAGAAAAATACCATTGCTAAATAGATATATCATAAATATGTATTAACTAAAATACAACCAGAAATTATAATATATACAAAATATTTTCTATACCCATTGCGGATAGCTATAAATTTATAAGTAACATCGGCTATATGAAATAGTGTGTAGCATTAGCTAATATGCGCTATATAATATAATCGTATTGGTATAGGCTGGTAGATAATCGAAAATATATGTCACACAGTTGGAAAAGTGATAGAATTCTAAAATCTAACACAATTTGAACGCTTGATTTGATAATAAATTTTCTGTTTTCAGTTCTATAGACATTCATATATGTTATGTACTAAACGACCACATATTAATATAACTGATTTAGATAATTAAAATAGTTGATGGAAAAACAGAAATACATAAATATATGTCCGTTCTCATTGTTCAGAATAATTAATTCATTATTATATATGGTCATTCTACATCAATACGATCAAAGATAGCAAAATTTCTTATCGGCTCCCTATAATAAAGGTAGGTAAGTATGCAGATCACTTGCGAAATCCATAGAAAAAGAAACGAAACGAATTTTAACAGGTGAGAAGTCCATAAAAAATTTATTTCGCATGTCATTCCGTTAGCATTTCGCTGAGAAGCAATCGTTTCATTCCCAGCAAAATATCTTGCGAAATAAATTTTGTATGGACTTCTTCTCCTGTGATCAGTGATCAAGTGATCTGCATACTTAACATAAGTAATAATAATATTAATATAACATTTCAAAGGTAGTTTAAATTTTCAAATTATTTCTAAATCTAAAATAACGACAATCAAATGAACTATAAAATAATATGGATTTTTCTCGATAAGCTTAATTATAATTTAAATAAAAAATGAAAATCTAAGAGGGGCGATGTGAATAAGTGGTCGCTCCCATATAGAATGGCTGTGTATAAGTGCACAAAACGGTAATGTTTATAATTAAAAATCATCTACATTTATTACCATTTTGTTATTAAATGGGTTTCCGTGATAAAACTAAATGCACATTTAGCTCCCGAAATAATTACTGAAAATCACTTTTAAATATAATTCATTAGAAATGTTTGAATATTTCTGGAGATTAGTTTTCAAACTTATAAATTTATAACATAATTTAGATAAAAGAAATGAATTCTATTTCATCAAAATAATTAATAATTGCAATTGATTTTCAATTCAACTTCAGTAATATTTATAAAACAACACGAGCGTAACGTGACTAAGCAGAAAATTAATGATGTACATATTTCTAAATAGATATATGGATGAAATATTCTTTAAAGAAATGGTCATCATGTTCTCATTGCTCTTTCTTAAATGGACTCTATTCATAGGCGCGGACTACTGCCGTGCTCAAAGGCTCGAGCTCCCTGTACTCAAATAGAGAAATGTTCGATAAATGTATGTTAACCCCTGTACAACCCTAATAATCACAGATATCATTATGATATAGATATGATATCGAAAAAGAGCTGAGATATAACGTTTTCGATATCATATTTATATATGTCAAACATACATATAGAATGCGCAGTGGATTCGGATATCGGCAGGATGTCAATACGATATCAAGAACTATATCGATATCAAATATACATCACATCGATATAATAAGAGATATACATGAAATTCGATATGATTCCCCGCCATTGGCAATTTCCGATATCGATGGTTATTAGGATAACCATTAAATGTTTAAATTAGGCTCTGGTATCCTAAGAGGAGAATAAGCAGACTTTTTTTTTGTGCTGATACAGTTATTTTATTTTATTTTTTGAATTTCAGGATGTAGACCACTTTTTTTTTTGCTCATGAAAAATATTTTTGCCCTTGTACTCATTTGCAAAAGTCGGGGCGCGCCTATGATGCTGTACTTATTTAGTTATTTGCTTATTATTCAAAATCAATCATTTTTTTTTATGTATATATATAATTATGTCCAATACCACTTTAAATGGATGAAATGGACGGTAAATAAGTAATAAATGATGATAGAAATTTAGATGTAAAAGATTAAGAGTTTCTATGAAAATAATATAAATGCTTTCTGCATGCATAAACGAGCTTAAATAGACTTTAACCCTGAAAAATGAAATTTATCTTCTTCGTATTTTGTTTTCTTTCATTATTGTTTTTTTTTTTTTGTTTGTTGAAAATTTAAAAACTAATTATAAAATATCGGAATAATAAATCAATTTGATTTTCAATATATAATATTTTAATTAATTGCACTGCGATTTGGGGGTGACCTTAAAAAAGTAATTTAACATCAGTAGAATATAATCCGCTTTCTGAAAAAACTTTCAGTAAACTTTTCAAGAGTTTTATTGATTTGGTTTTTTTGTTTTTTTTAATTAATTATCTAATAAGACGAAAAAAAGAAGTGATTTTTATTACAAAATATTTCTAGTCCTGCATTAAAAGTTATTTTTTAATGGAAGAAAATCAATTGGGAAATAATGTCCCATTTTAGCGAAAAGATTTTTTTTTTTTTATGTAGAAAAATAGTAAATACTTATAAAGAATTTCAGATGATCGAGCAAATGTTCCAATAAATCTTTCATATTTCAATTTTATTTGTATTTCTTATGTAATCAAAATTTTATAACACGAAACCAAAATAATGTGTGTGTATGAACAATGAACATATACATAAAAAGCAAGAATTATGCACGAATAGAAAAAATTGACATAAATAATATTCTGGGAAATGTTTTTTTTATTTTTAAATAATAAAATAAATAAAAAAAAAACTTGAAAATCTAAATATTATCATAATTTATATTTATATAGATAAATTTTTAGCCCAAATGTCATACAATATTCTGGCTCAAACAATAGTTGAATATTAATTTCAAAAATATGTTATTAAATGTTTGGCTGAATAAAGGACAAAAAAAAAAAAAAAAAACTGAAATAAAGCGAAATAAAATACAGTAGATGCGCGTTAAGTCGAACCTCGATAACCCATATTTCGCATTAAATCGAAGAACTTGATTTTTTGAAGAATTTGTTTGGAAAGAGTAGAGATCTCGATAAGGCGAAGATTAATAAATCTCGATAAGTCTAATTCGAATATAATTTATATCGTTGCTCTTTAATACATTATTAGTATGATAAATATAAACATAATATACTTTATATCGGTTTCGCCTAAACTTAGATAGATTCAATAGAAATAACAGTATATCTCTCACCAATATATCTTTTCAAATAAAACCATAAGTCTTTGTTTCATTAAAAGTACCGGCACTGAGTTTTCTGTTGCTGTAATCCCAATGTGGCAATTTATAATCGAAAATGCCGTCCTTTAAACAGAAAAACAACAACGTTTTACTTAGAATTTAAATTCTCAAGTGAATTTACTTGAGAAAATGAAGACAGATTTAATTGTTGTAGTTTTGGTAAAAGAATTTGGAATCTCGGAAAATGTTATTACATTGCTAAACTCAATTAAAAAGTCTGTTCAGACGAAATTTACAAAGTCTTTCCGAAAAAACATTTTAATCGCGATAAGTCCAATTTTCGATAAGTCGAATTGCCTACGAACATTTTGCCATCGACTTATCGCGATTCTACTGTAAAATGGTTAAGTATATATGCTTTTGGCATTCTTTCAATTTAGGTCGCTCTTTTGTGGAAAATCTGGAAAGGAAATATGACACAATTTATATACAATCATGATGGATAGAAATATAAATAATATAAGACTATGAAAGAACAAACTTTAATAAATAATATTTCTATTTTTTTTTCTGTAGCTTTTTTTAATGTATTTTGATATGATGTAGAAAAAGGACGAATTATAAAATGCTCATTAGGGTGGCCCTTAGTTATATGAAGATTTTCTTTCTTTCTTTTTTGAATTACTTTGGTCTCACTTCCCAAAAAGTTTCCATTTGATGCAAAAATTAAAGTTTTTTCAGTATTAGCCCGATTGGTTGACGATAAACCGGACCGCCGGGATTTTGAAACTTGTTGAATTTTGGTTTTTCGTACATTTTTATGAATTTCGCATGATACCGGCGGCAGGATTTAACGTCAACCATCCGGGCTAATATTGAAAAGCTTTTATTTTGGCATCAAATGGAATCTTTTTGGGGAGTAAGACCAAAGAAATTTAAAAAAAAAATCTTCATACATTAAGAGCCACCCTAATGCTTATATTTATGCATTATTAATATTTATTTATTGCTTTGCTTTTAATGTCACATTAAAAAAGTGATTTTTATTTATAACAATAGATGCTGAATTTTTAAAAACATTTTGCTGTTTCTCAAAAATATATTTCTTTAGAATAATATTTGCTTCGCTTTCAATAAAACTATTGTAGTGATCGCATAAAAATCAATTTACTTTTATTTTCAATTTGAAATTCTCCTACGAACTTAATATTAAACCAACTTCTGTTTTTGATTCGTGATTTTTCTTTTCTGCTGAGGATTTCTCTTCACTTATATGTCATTCTTCCCACGCAACGGTCACCTTTTTGCAAGAAATAAAAAAAAAAAAGAAGAAGAAACATTCTAAAACTCTTTTTTGAACTAAACAAGATAGTGTATTGGAAAAAGTTTTGACTTTCAAAAAATAAAAATGATTCGATTATAAATAATTTTTGCTGTGCAACGGCTCGTTTCAATGCTATTTTTGGGATTTGTGACAAAAATGTTTAAAATTTACATCATTTTATGGCGCTGTATGGTTTAACATATATCAAACATGTTGAATGATTTACTATATTCATGGAAAACTTTTTTTTTTGAATGGATGCTTCTTTCTAACCATAAACCTAACCATTAGGGTGGTTCGTTTTTTGTATGGGAGTTCCAAAAGTTTCGATTTTGTTAGATGCAAAAGCATTTTAGGATGTGACTGGATCCAAAAATACTGTTTTTATTGTTTTGGTCCAATCCAATCCAGTTGAATTTGGGGTTTTGAATATTTGTGTTTTTTATCTTCTAAACCCTATAACTTTTGAATCGAATTACGAAACTCCAATAATTCTCTTAGAAATTAAATATATTTAAAAAAAAAAAACATAATATTAACATGTGTTATGTGAATAAGTATATTTTTATTTTGATCTTATTTTTAAAGATAATGTTTAAAGAAGCATTTGTAAAGTAATTAATTATTCATGCAAAAATGTTTAACAAAAACACTGTACAGCAATAAAAATATCATTCATGTGTTAATAATACTTATTATGTTTTTTTTTTTTTAATATAGTTCTAAATAAATAAACAAACGTTAAATATAAGTTGAATGAGTTTTTTTTTTTAAATTTGGAAAGATACAAAAAAAAGTAAGAAAAAATCATTTATTAATGACTTTTTTTTTTAATTTAGCCCCAAATATCTCAAGATCTAGAAACTTAGGTGGGTTAGTTTTTATAGAATTGAAGTTTTCTAAACCCATTCAAAAGTTATGGGGCTTAAAATAGGTAAAAAAGATAAATTGAAAAGATAAGATAATTGAAAAGATAAGATAATTGAAAAAATCATTGATTTTCGTTTTTTTTCGACTTTGCGCCCGAATATCTCAAGATTTGAGTGGGTTGGACTTCTATAGAGGAAAATCTCAATTTTTTTCCCTGCGAATAAGAATAAAAAGTTTCGTAAATCTATTCAAAAGTTCTAAGGTTTAGAAGATGAAAAAATACAAACACTCAAAAACACAAGTTCAATTGGTGGTTAGATTTTAATTAATCCGGATCAAAACAATAAAAATAGTCTTTTTAGGTTCAGTCACATCGGAAAATGCTTTTGGAGCTGGTAATATTAAAACTCTTGGGAAACGACCCACCTTACTAAACATGTCACTTTCGTTATACTATACTTAAAACAGCCCCAATAACTAATGGCTGTTTTCGATCCCATTCGTGATGCAAGCTTTTCATTATTTTTCCTTTAAAACGATAATAGCTACAATCTATAATTTATTTGTCATGATTTCAGGAAAAAAGTCTTTATGTCTCAAAATCATAATTCACAATTTTGTGCTTTATTGCAATCTTGGTAAATAAAGTAGTTCTAGGTTTACTGCTCAACGTTTAATTCAATTAAATGGCAGAAACATATTACTTATCACATTTCAACTTCCAACTGTACTCGACTTATACTTCTGGTACTCGACTATTAATATTTTTTTTTTCTTGTACTTGCAAAATGTTTAATGTTCTAAAAGTTTTTCTAAATGGTACTTACGTTTCACATTTACAAAAAAAATAATATTGCATAACCAGGACCAGGTATAAAAAATGTACTAATTCAATTTTTGTGAAATGGAAAACGCAAAAAAATAATACTTTATTGGACATTGGTGCACGTAGTCCAATTACATTTTACGTAGCTTACTAAATACAATTCAACTGCCTACCATCCATTAAGCCATTTTTTTTTGTCATTTTTAATATGGTTAAAAGCTTACCTCTAATAAAAAAAAAAAAAAAAAACAAGAGAATAAAGTAAAATTATAGCACCACCGGTAAGTGTAATAAGCCTTTTCCAGAAATACCCATACAATAAAAATGTTTAGTTATAAGTACGTGAACAATGTTCGTGTTTCTCTAATAGACATAATTTTTTTTATTATTTTTTTTCACTTCTTCCATACTTGGACTGTAAGTAGGTATACTAAAAACATAGGAAAATGAAAAATTAATTAACCTGACCTTATTTTCTCAGTTTTCCACGTATTTATTTTTATCTTTAAATATATTATTATTAATATTATTATTTTCTTTTTACGTTTTTCGTTTTTCTTCTATAGTTAACTTACGATTTCGATTCGAGAGTAAACATAAATATTATTATAAGTGTACTATAATGAAATAATGTGCGCATATTAAAAGCTAATGTTGATTTTTTTTTTGTAGTGACTGATACGTATTTATCAATATATAGCCCACAGTCAGCCGATTAGATTTACTTGTATTTGGGGGGATCAGGGTATTTAAAAAATATACTGTAGGGTGACCTTAAGTTGTATGATAATTTTATTTTTGGGGAGTTTCTTTGGTCTCACCCACCAAGCAGATTCCATTTGATGTCGAAATAAAAGATTATTAATATTAGCTCGATTGCTTGACGTTAAACCGTACCGCCCGGATCTTGAAATTTGTAAAAATGTATGAAAAACCAAAATTCAATATATTTCAAAACCCCGATGGCACAGTTTATCGTCAACCAATCGAGATAATATTGAAAAGACTTTTATTTTTGCATCAAATGGATAGGAATGGATCAAATAGGGAGGAGGCGGGGTAGGTGGGAGAAACCAAAGCAATATCTCAAAAAAAAAGAAACTCTTCATACAACTTACGGCCACCCTAATATACTGTGATCATAATTTCGTGAACTATACACACAAAACCAAACCAAAAATTGCGTGCAAATAAGGAAAAGTAATATATCAAAAGTGTACACACAACACACAAATATTATGGCATATAAAATGAAATAAAATAAAATAATAAAAAAAAAAAAAAAACTATTTAACTTTGGACGGACAGCGGTAAGTAACTGGAACCATAAACAAAATGCGATCATGTTAGCGTGTTCCGGTTTTTACAAATGTATAATTCTTACATTTAATTGTAAAGGCACAATAGTACAAGTATTTTATAGAAATTAATATTTCTTCATTTAAATTCTATTTTTCTGTTTTTTTTTTTTTTTATATTTTTCATTTCATTTCTTTTTGTGAATAAATGGGAAAATAGAAATGGGCGCGAGTTAGGTGAAATTATATAAAATGTAGAAAAAATGTATTTCCTATATTTTCAAGATATATGGACTCACTGTTTCATTGTAGTTATAAAAAAAAACGAAACGATATTATTTAAAGGTCTGAGGCATACGCAATAAATGTGTAATTATTGAAATATAGAAGTATAGTTAAATGGTTTTGTTCGTGTTTCTTCATTACATTCAGAAAATCTGTAATTGTAATACATACTTAATACTTATTCATTACATTTTATACATTAATTGCTTAGTGAACTTAATCTATTAGCTATTATTCGGTGTTCATATATTACGTAACGCTCTTGGAGGGGAGGGAGAGGGGTCTGATGAAGTGTTATGCTTCATATGAAAGAAAAGAAACTTCATATAAAAAATGTTACGATGGGAAGGGGGGGGTTTAAAACAGACCAAAATCGCGTTACTTAATATATGAACAGCGGCAAAGAACTGAAGTTTTGGTAAAAAAAAATCCCTTCGTATTTAGTAGCAAGTATCCCTTTTCTCACTATACAAACAACCCATTTTTTAACATTTACAAGAAATCCAAAACGACACATTTTTGCATTTTTGAAATCAAAATTTCTCAATGAAAAATGCATCTAATCAAAACAATTAATATTCAATTCGTTATTAAAATTGCATGAAGTTTGGATTTTTGTTATATAGTAGTATTATATATATGTTACTAGTGAAATACCGCATTTGGTACAATAATAATATTTCCTAATTATTTTCAACATATTCCGATTATTACCAAAATATCCCATTCATGGGCCTGGCCTTCCTATATTTGCATGACGAAACTAAATGAATTTCATCTGTTCTTATTTATTTTTATCATTTTATGCCAGTGGTTATCTAAGTATCATAAATAAAAATATACTGAATATAGAAAATATATGGTAAATGTGGTTAATATGAAAATTTTCATACCAACAATCACAACTTTTGGGCGTGACGGTTTTTTTTTTTTTTTTTAGCACACAAAGATTGACAAATTGCATGCTCAGGTGTAATAAAAAAAAAAAAATAATAATAATAATAATAATAATAACAACAGGAATATCCTTATCAACTTAAAATAACATTTGAAGTATGATTTGACTTTTACTTTCACAAATTATTATGTTTTAAAAATAGAATGATGTGTTACTTTATGCTATCACCATATTGACTAATTGCTAAATGTGTAAGTGTATACAGAATCTATTGCATCTCACCAATTAAATTATCTACTAAATAAATAAATTACAATATATATTTTCTTTGCTTTTGTTTGTGAGGCTAATTAACCTGAATGAATAATAATAAACAGTTTAATCTGATTTTTAAATATTATAGTTTCAGGGAGGCGAATCAAGTTCTGATTGGGTTTGGAGGTTCTTATTTCTTTTGTGTCGTTATATGTCTGTTTTGGAAAATTTGCTTTTATAAGTTTTTCAGTAGGTCTGTTACCTATATCTGTTAAGGGATTATTCATTAATACACAAGGCGTGTTTTGACTGAGTTATAGCTTTTCAAAGTTACCAAAACAAAGATTTTTTTTCTTCGGGTTCTGTGACTTTAGGAAGGCTATAACTTAGTCAAAATACCTTGTGTTTTAATGAATATCTCCCTCAACTGATATGTATTAGACCTACTTAAAAACTTATAAAAAACCAATTTTTGAAAACAGACGCATGTAAATACACAAAAAAGATAAGAACCTCCGAACCCAACCAGAGTCCGATTCGCCTCCCTGGTTAGTTTCACTGATTGGATAAAAACCACTATATACAGAATTCTGTTCTATTTTCTTTTTTTTTTCTTAATATTACTAAATTTCATTTAAT
>JAABKK020003438.1:13386-28077 GCA_011634745.2 Catotricha subobsoleta
TACCATAAGTTATATAAATAAGCAATTGAAGATTGATTGCAATCATAGATGAATTTTAAAAGTTAGTGAAACACGCGCTGCATGCAAAAATTTGAAAAGATACTGTTTCTAGTCATAAAAAAATGCTACATCAAGTAGGTACAAAGAAATGTACGTTTTTGTTTCTTTCTGTGAGTTTCGAATGTTGTCGAGAAGTGTGTTTTTGACTATTTGAAAAAAAATATAAAAAATTATTGACCGTGTTTTAAATTTTTAGCAAAACAGATTTATTAATGATGTTTATATTAAAATAATACCAACATATATTAATTGTAGTTGGTGTGTAATAACATCGGCTCACATATAAACACAGGTTTCCGAATTTTTCGAATCCAAATCAATGAAATTTCCAGAAAGTTTCATTTAACTAAAGTAAATTAATAAAAAAAAAAAAAAAATAGAAAATTGATTTGATAACCAATTACAAAAACATGAACGAATATTTTAACATTGTCATTGGAAAGGGGCGAAGTAATGAGTTAATTGTCAGATAAAAAAAAAGAGAGATAAAGTGCTTATATAATTATATATTTTATATATTATATTATAAGTGCTATCTACAAATGTTACAAAATGCATTCGGAACATATGCAGATAGCTGCTTATGCTTTTCGTAGAATTTGTAGATAGCACCTAATGCCAGATCACCGACGGCGACGATATTTTATATTTTTATTCAGTATTTGCATATATTATGCAAGATTATAGTCTGTTTTGTGTACTTAAATTTTTTTTTTTTTATTGTCAATAGCTGAAACAACCTCAAAGGTGAGCAAAAACTTGAGTCTTTTCGACTTTGGAGATTTTCACTGTACATTATTGCTCAAGGAAATTGAATGAAACAATTTTTTAAAAAAAAGCCACATGGAGAAGAAGTTGTCTTCCATTGTGATTGTGAATATAATTATAAACATTAAGTGTTTTAGTCTGATTATTTTTATTCCTTGAAAACCATCTACTAATAAAATAAGTAATCAAATTTCTAGTGTAGTATTTGGAAATTTCGTCGAATTTTTGAAATATCAGAGAACAAAACATGTACTTATGCGACCGCCCAGGTCGGACATACTTCACAACTCTATACAATTAATAGTTATTAATAAATATTAAATATCATTTGCATGAAATAATTATAATACTTGGTAAAGACAAATGGGAAATATTTTTATACTTAATATAAAATTATTATATTTTGATCAATGAACAACTCATAAAATTGTATTTGTGAATTTCAAAGGCATTAAAAGTTCATAGTCCATTTGTTAGATGCTGTAAGTATAATAACATTATGCTATTGAAAGAACGCATTATACCATTTAGCGATTAAAATTAAATGAATATTTAAAATGAGCGAAATGTTTGATATTTGTTTTAACTCAAATGAATTGATGATAAAGAGTAAATTGACTAAGTATATATACAAACGAATGAAATTAATTATTAAGCATATTATCAAAACTAATATTTATAAATAAATGCGCCATCATCCGCTTATGATATAATTGTTTATTAAATAAATAATAAACACTTAAATTAATCGGTTTGCAACAGCAAAAATTTAATTTTATGGTTATTTATTTTAAACAATTGACAATGTTGTAAGTAATAAGTACGACGATAAGTTGAAACAGTTTTATGATTATTGATTTGGTATTTTGAACAAAATTCTAATGCGCGGTATAATCAGTAAATTGTAAGTAACTCACAAATGATTTATAATTCTGTATTATGTCAGCTTTATATCAGATGCTTTAATTTTACATTTGTAATTTTATTTATTGAAGGGTCTGGGGGAGCAACGAAGTAAGCCACAATTAGATTTCACTGACATTTTGTCACATAGCATAGCTCTTAAACCGCCACAGTTACAAGTTTTTATTAGCTTATATATATGAGCAAATGTCAAGAACAAAAAAAACTTATAGCTATTGCGGCTTAATAGCTATGAGCTAAAATGTCAGTAAAATCTAAATGTGGCATTAAGTATTTCGTTGTTAAATAATTTATGAGCGAAATTTTATTTTGAATGTTAAAAATTAATAAAATGTTTAAATAAAACTACAGGAAATATTTATAACCCTCTCATAAGGAAGCTAAATGAGCTAAATGATTTTATCTACACCACAATCATAAGAATTATGTACTTACATAATGGAAACCAACCACTTTATATAATCGAATTCATTTTTGGCATTGAGATTTGGTCTTAAGTTAAGTTATGATTCGATTAGTAAAATATGTAATAAGTAATACCCAAAAAAAGCAGTTACATAAGAAAGAACGGGAGAGTTGTAAACGAAATCATGAAACTATATATCGTTCTTTCTTAGGGGAATTGCCTTATTGTAGTGATGTTCTTTTGGTAAGTGAGATACTCAAAAGAGATTTCTTAATTATTAACACGAGAAATGTACTTAAATAGTTTTCAGTTGGCTCAGCGCTCAGCCCATCACTTACCAAAAGAACATCACTTGTATTAACTTGAAATGTGAATGTATATTTAGTGACAATCAATCGCCCATTTTCTGTTAAATTTCCAGTTTTCGACACGAAAATAACATATTTTTTAAGATATTTATTAATGTTTTAATTAAATAAGCGATGTGCTGCGACCGTAAACTGGTGCGCTTATAGAGACCATTACTGTAATTATTATTTGAAAACATCATTTGGAAAGAGAGTATTATTATGAAATAAAAAATTCTCTGCTGTAATAAATTTAATTCATTCATTCAAATAAATATAGTGGTAAAAAGAGCTAAGTAAGTAAGTATAAGATTATAATTTATAAGTATGTTTACATTAAAAAAAAAACTGCTTTTTAAGCACTTTAGGTGCCATAGAAAAATAAGTCACACGTTATTTTAAATGAACGCAATATGCAAGAGAACATTATTATTATTCTTATGTGTATTTCTTATTTGGTACGTACTTATTTTATTATTATAGCAGCGTGAATTTTGAAGTATTTCATTATTCTCTCTTTCTTTCTGTGACTAATAATCTTTCGCTTCCAACCTATACTTTATTTCCAACAGTTAGTTGAATAAATTTTTTCAACACAGTCGCTTCAAATACTTAAGTTTTCGTTTATCATCCAGTGACCTGAATAAAACAATATTACGAAAATATAAAATATAAGCTTTTTTGTTTTTGTGAATCTCTATTAAGTACATACATTTACTTAGTTGATAAGTAAATCAATGCAAAAAAAGATTAATTTTATTGTAAGTAAGTAAGTATTGAATTGTAATAATTATTGTGCAATTTATACATTTTTTGAACGCATTCATGCTTTTCTTTTAAAGTGACAATTCATTAAGTAATATTGAATTGCTTTTTTGCAAATAAAGGAAGTATCGATAAACAGTTTAATATTAAAATTTATCTACAGAGCATATAAATGAGTTTATTAAGAATGAAAACAGTCCTAGTTTTACATTAAATATAAACCATTTTATATCGAATAGTTACTGATTGTTGAATTTGGTCAAAAATTAATGTTGACTCTTAAACTTAAGCACTGCCATCGGTACTTCAATTAATTGTATACGTATATAATAGATATAGATAATAAAATAACTTTTAATTGATCTTTGAATAAGAAATCTGTTCAGTTGACATTTTAAAAGTAAGTTATTTATTTTATATTCTAAACTTTATCTTATCGTTATGTAGACAAAATAAACTTAAGGAATTTACAACCCAGTAAACGGATTTACGATAAATATTAAAGATTATCGGATGGCTTATTTTTAATATTCGATATTTTCTAAATCTAGGAAAACTTTAACTGAGTAAGTACCTTACATATAATAAAAACTGTAATAAATGAGTTTAATAATTGAAAATAGATTTAACAACAGTTATTTTGCAAAAAAATTAATAACAATTGATTATCACATTAACGATCACATAAATTATACCTATTTAATATCCGGAACCGGAATACGTTCTCAGTAATTCAGTTTTTCTTTATCTTTTTTTTTAGGAGTAATTGAACTACAAATTCTAATCGTTCACCATTTACAATGGATCAAGTAGCACCAACCAATAGTGGACGATTTTCTAATCGGAATCTTAAAGTGGATTTTCTTGTAATGCTATTTGGAATTGGATCGTGGATAGGCGTTTCGTCTACTTATATTCAGCTACCACTTATAATACGAACAGCTCCAGAAGGCTGGTCACTTGCATCCTACATAGTGATAATTGTTCAAAGTGGCAATATTGCATCATTACTTTATGTACTTTATCAAAAATTTTCACCAAAAAAATGTAATGACGGTTACTTAATTTATTGTACGTATGCAATTGGATGTATCGGAGCAATATGTATGGCATTCTTTTATCAAAATACAGTTAAGATAGGTGGTCAGGAACAAAGTATAGCACTATTTATATGTGCTGGAATGTTTGCAACAGTTGCATGCTTAAGTTCGGTACTGTTTATGCCATATATGGGTCGATTGCGTGACATTTATTTAACGACATATTTTTTTGGTCAAGGACTGAATGGTTTCTTATCAAGTATTTTTGCTCTGGTACAAGGTGTTGGAGGTACACCGGAATGCATTCCAAACAATTCAACTGATGGTCCGCCATTCATAAAATACATACCGCCACCACTGTTTGACACAAAACTATTTTTTATATTTGTATTTGCCATCATTGCAATAAGTGCAACGTCTTTTGTATTTCTGAATAAACTTGATATGTGCAATAATTAATGGCAACGAATATCATTATAATCGAACGGAAACATCTAAAAACGTTGATGACGTTATACCGGAAAACGTTGAAAACCTATCAAAATTTAATTACATATATTTATTTGTTGTGCTTGGAAGCGTTTGTGTTATCGGAAATGGAATATTTCCAGGTGTACAAACATTTTCTTGTCTTCCATATGGATATAATGCATATCATTTATCAGTTACTCTAGCGTCAATTGTAAATCCGTTTGCATGTTTTCTAGCTAATTTTCTACCGCATACATCTATTCGCAATATAACAATACAAGTAATGATTGCTGGTGCAATGGCTTTCTATTTACTACTTACAGCTTTACAAAGCCCAAATCCGCCACTCGTTGGAACATTTATTGGTGCTGCAATCATTGTAGGTTTTTGGATTTACGTTTTCCAACAACAACAAAAAATTTATGTTATCAACAATTCTTAAATATTTTTTTCTTTCTTTTACAGGTAACTGTTTGTACAGTATTAAGAGGTTTAATGAGTTATATACTTCTATCAATAACAACAATATTTCGGTATCAAGGTGGTAAACCACTTGTATATGTTGGCAGTGTAGCACAATTCAGTGCTGCTACAGGAGCCATCATTATATTTATTCTTGTTAACACAACGAGTATATTTATTTCTAATGAACCCTGTTAGCGATCAAATTACTAAATATAAAGAGAAATTATCAATTAAGAGAAAAAATAATTATGTATTTACCGAAGGTAGCACAAATTGGCAAAATCACAGTAATATTACAATCACTTTTTGGTAATTATTATGGTAATAATTGCGACCCATTACAATTACATAATAATATTAATAAAAAAATTACCAAAATTTCTTAAAATACATACCACAATTAGTAAATAATTTCATTACACATTTTAATAATTCAGTTACAGTATAACTCCTCTAAGTAAAACACCACTCGATCGCATCCTTAGGATGAAACGTTTCACTTAGAGGATATTTTCAATTTTTTTTTGTTTGTGTTCCATTTAGAGGTAAAAAAATACATTAATTGTTCTGTTCGACGACACACCAAAGATGAAACGTTTCAGTTGGAGGGTTTTCGGGAATCGGAAAAGCCAAAAAATGAAAACTTTCAATTTTAAAATACATTTCTGACTTTTTCCAACAATTATGAAAAAAAAGTATTTCATTTTGACGGGTGTGTTTCACTAGTGCATTAATATGATTTGGTGTCTTCAGTCAAAATAAACAATTTTGCCAAAGACACAAAAATCCTCTATACGTTTTGCTAAAAACATAAATCCTCTACGATTAAATATTCTCAAGATATTCCACTTCACAGAAAGAGCCATATTGACATACTTGTAGAATTGTAGTTAAAAAGTGACAGAGAGTCGACCCATATGTAGCTTTTTCATGAGTAATGTCCATATGGCTTTTTCTATTAAGTTGAATATCTTCAGAATGGTTAATCGTAGAGGATTTATGTTTTAAGCAAGATTGTTGTTTATTTTGATGACCTGAAAAATTTCACTGAAGACACCAAATCACATTAATGCACCCTTAATGAGCTACAGTATACATGTGAACTTGTAAACTTGTAAACTTATAATTTTTATGAAACAGGGCTCTGGAAATTTTCTGGTATTGTTGCTGCTAATATCGGTAATATTATTAATTGTGGTGGGTCAATTATTTGTTTATTACCAAAAAATTATAGTAACATAACTTTGATTTTGGTAATTTGTGCTACTTGAGCAGCTATCGAATAACACTCATATTAATCAAAATGGATTTGTAATTATATTTTTCTAGATACAAATTTTACATGTTCCTATTTTAATTTTTTTTTTTTTTGTTTTAAGACAAATTATATTTAATCTAATGATAATATTATTTTGTAGTTTGGAAGAATAATTAAATGAAATAAAAATTACATATGTCAATATAAATATTTCGAAACTTAAATCTACTTAAAATTTATCAATGATAAAATATTTCTATATAGATTTGATTAATATTTATTAAATATATTTTTATAATTATAATTATTTATCACTAACGACGTATATAGATTTTTACTTTATTAACCCAATAAACAATTAGGAAACGTACAGGTACAGCCGGTCTGTCGTAGTTTAGAATACATATGCAACGAATACTTGGTCGAACAGTTTAAACAATTGCTTATAACTCAATGAGTTGCTAACGGACAATATCAGGTATAATGTTGTATTTGAAAGGTGGATAAAATAAGAACCAATTCTTATAAATATCGCATTGTGATCCGAACATTCCGTTTAGTAGCTGTGATTTAAAATCTGCCAACTATTCGATGCCGAATATTAAATCACAGCGGCTAAACCGAAATGTTGGATGACAATATCGATATTATTTTACCCACCTTTCAGCTGAAATATTGCCTGGATATTGTCCGTTAGCTACCCATTAAGTTATAAGCAATTGTTCCAACTATTCGTTGTATGATTAGCTTAGAAATAGTTCAGTGCGTCGAATGAAACAAAAACAAATTAAAAGTGATTTTGAAATCAATGATTGTTTTTTTTTCGACGCCTTAAACGGTTTCCAAATCACGACAAAACAGTTAGCTATTAAACGTTTTTTTTTCTGTATTTCTTTTTTTCAATCGTTTTTTCCTTTCATAAAAATAAAAAATGAAAATGTACTTAATAGATATCCATTAAAATTGTTTTAAACATATATTTGTTCAAATCTAGATAACTATAATTCATAAAATTGAAATCAAAATTACAAAATAGTAGTTTAAGCATTGAAATAATTGATGGCATGTGGCTAATAACATATATTAAAAAAAAACAAATAATTTTTTTTTTTGTTTTTATCTTATAATATTTTTTAAATAATTCAGTGAATAATAATGTCATCAAAAACGATTTTTTCCTAACTATAGTTATTTATTTATGTACATGAACCTCGTATTATAATTTATTTATACATATAATGACTAATCGAGAGAGAGAGAGAGAGAGAGAGAGAGGTACAACCGAAATATAAATAAATAAATGCTTGTAATTGTAATACAATATAAGTAATATAATTTTATGGAGTTAGAATCAGGGTAGCGGACCGAACGTCAAGAACCGCTGCTTTTTTGACTTCCAGAACCAAACTATTAGAACCATTATCGCATTTTAGTGTGACCAGCGCCACCATTTCCAGTTTAGTTCGAAGAACTAGAGTGCGTTTGATCCATAGAAAAACACTATATTTGTTTTCAAATAAGAGTATTTTCTGTTCGATCGGAAAAAGATCTGTCTATAAGCACGTCGTTTCATAGTCAGATAGAATCATATTTCTACTATATAGGTTACGAACAGTGGTAAATGCTATGGATCGAGCGCCCTCTGATTCTATCTCACTATGAAACACTCCAATTGAACAGAAAAATCTCATATTTGGAAAAGAAAACATAGTTCTTTTCTATGGATCGAACGCACTCCTATATTACCTATATGCTATTATGCATTTCTGTAAAATACTATGTACTATATTTTACTCTTTTTTTTACGGATTTGACGAACAAATTGTACTTTATTTTGCTTTTTTACTGAACGCAACCTCAAGAACCTCCTTTTTTTTTAATTGTTTTGACTCTAGAGCTGAACCCCTAAATTTTTATACAAGAACCGAACCCCTCATTTAATTTGATAAGAACCGAATCCCTAAAAAAAAAATGAAGGGGTACGCATCCCTGGCTTAGAATATATTTTTTCTATATATTGGCTGTTTGTTTGTTTGTTTGTTTTTTTTTTTTTTTATAATTTCAATTCCCGTATGAAGTCATGAGCGTTATATTATAAATTATGTACACGGATCAATAAAAACTATTAAATTGGTATTTTCGAAAAAAGTACTTATTTTTTGCCTCTAATAATTACGAGAGTAGCGTAACAAAATATAATATAATAAATTAATGAAAACCTATTACCATAAACCGTTCCCCGCCTTCAAAGCACAATAATATTTATACTTATACGATGTCAAAAATATATTTAATTTTTTTATGATAATTATTGTTTGTAAAACTTTTATCTTTAAATTATATGCTTTGAACCAAAATATTTATATGCACATACTTTTTTTTTTATTTAGAAAGTTAATAACATACTTCTTGTTTAATTGTTTAATGCTTTTTTTCACCAATACATTTGTTTTTGTAAACAAATGTATTATTTTGTTTTCACCCAAAACCAAAAATTAATAATTTCACACGACTCAGAAAGAAAACCAAAAAAAAATTAGTTTACTTCGTTTACTTTTTTTTTTTTTTTGAAGAAAATTGTTATTTAAGCAGCAGGTATATATGCTGAGGCATATGTGCATCAATGTAAGAACTCGATCGGTATTAAGAAACTTCGAAACAAAAAACAGAAAAAAAAAATATTACAAAAAGTTTCGAGTGAAAATGTAAGTTTCGGAATTCTATATTATTTTACTATATAATAGAATAGAATATATAGAAATAAAATAAATAAAATAGAATGTAACACAACACACACAAATCACCTGACGTGTAGATAGATTTACGCCAAGCCAATATGTGTAATTCTTAGAAATGCGATGGTATTCAAAAAACGACGTTCACCGGTGTACTAAATGCTTTTCTAAATGTTGAATTTGAATTAGGACTTTTCACGTCCTCATTTGGGACAAATTGTGAATCCGTTTTGTGGAGGGGTGGATATTACATATAACATGGTACTATATTTCTCACGATATATATTTTATGAATATCCTTTTTGGCATGTTTTTCATATGGAGAATTTTGTGATAAACGAAAGAAAATTGAAAATTGCGCGCGCGCAATATTCTGTGTTTGTTGATTTTCATTTCGTGTAGTTAGATTCACGTTTATTTCTTAAATGTTATTGAAATTGTATTCGAGTGGCAATACAATAAAGCCAAAAAAGAAAAAAAGCGAGAATAAAAAAAAAAAACTCTGTATATATAGAAAGTGTAATATCAAAATTCATTTATATGTTTATATGACATAAGATTTTATTTTTATTACACTTTATAGACTCAAATAAATTATATAGATATATATATATAATTATATATATATGTTTATATATCTACGCACCTTCAACGATTTTTCTCTTTTCAAAATAATTGGCAAAGGCTAGCGCAAGATCATTTTCTATTCAAGGATTTAAGTTTTTTGTATTTTGTGTAAATATATTTGGCATCTCGCATATTATTTGCATAAAAAGTAAATTTGTATTGAATTCATTTTGATTTAAATTTGATATTTAAGTAGATTTAGTGCAATGTCATGTATGTGCCGTAAAAGTTCTATGGCATTTTTTTTTATTTTATTGAAAATAGATTCACGCGATTAGCTTAATACTATAGTTTATAGATTAAAGTCATGCGAAAACTAAACAATAACAATGCACCATTTATAACATCACGTGTACAATATATAACTTTACGTAACACCTACTATAAGCGATTATGGAATGGAAGTGTAAAACGCAATCTGGATTGTAATAAATTTACTTCGCAAAAGTAATAGAAATTAAGAACATACATCAGCTGTTACTTGAATATATAGCTACTCTTGACTTGATTCTTTTCATTTCTACTATTTACTTATACAGCTGCAGAAAAAGTGCTTTCATAATAAATGAGTAAATTTTAAATGCACAAGTAAATCAGTTTTTTTTTTCTTTTTCTTATATACATTTTAATGTAACTCCTTTGGTCACAACACATGAACCATGTAATTCTATAGGAAACTCTTTACTATTCGTAAGAGGAGCGCTGGCAACGCCAATGTATTTAGTCCTTTTTTTTATATTTTATTTTTTTAAATTAGTGACTCTTAAATCGAATTTTCGATCAATATTGTACTGCGGTGTGTGTTATGGTGTGAATTTTCTTATATTCATCGCATCCATTTCGCCTAGCTTTATATTATATGCATGTTCAATATTCTACATAAGTGGAATATAGACATATTTATATAAATGTGGTAAGAGATATACTGGTGCTCTAGATGCTAGTCTGTGGTGGGAATAATAATTTATTACTTTACATTTATACAAATCGAGATATAAATATATCGTGGTTTTTTCTTGTAAATTCTTCTATGCGAAGTTAAAAGATAGAGATAGAAAAAAGGACAACAACAACAACAACTAAACAAAATATTTCCGGTATAAACATCTTTTCGATGCAACACCAACAAATAGGTAAAATAGGAAATATATGGTTAAGACAGTATAGCGAGAAAATAACAATAATATTGAATAGAATGGGACTCTATATCAACTTATTTATTATGTTTCTTTGATGAGCTTTTAGACATTTTGACGTATATATAAGAAGAAAACAGCTGTCTTGCTCGTAGATAAATTCTCGGAAGAAAAACGAAATTTCCGGTACTACCCCCATCGTATATCATCTAACCTTACGCTTCAGTTAGCAAATAAATAAGAGAAGAAGAAAAAAAAATTATGAAAACATTGTAAAAGAAAAATGGAAAATACGGTAATATTATAAAGATCAATATATTTGATCTTAATTTATCAGATATTTAAATTTGAAATTACACATGTTTGCTTATATGTTTTTCAAAAAAAAAAAAAGCACATCCACAAAAAAATGTGTACTGAAACCCAATGTTGTATGTGGAAAAATTCCTTCTTTAAAATGATTTTTCTATGTCTCTCGTTAATATTTTATATAGTGTATTTATTAAAGATGTGCACGGATACCGCATCCGCAAGTATCCGCACTGATTTAAACTTATCCGACGGACATCCGCGGATATTAAGTAATTAATTTCATTATTGACTATATATAAGAGTTTCGACGAAAAATTTAGAAGACTAGGGAGGAGAGATTTTGTTATTGCATTGCTTTGCTTACCGTTTTTCATTTATTTAGAGTGAACGATTCATGGACAAATTAATTTTATTAAATTTGATGTCATCCGCAAGTCATAAATCCGCCGCGCATCTCTAGTATTTATATTGCTTGATTTAGATTATTTCTTAAATTTTAAAATAAATTATTGTCAAATATGAGCAAATTCTGTAATACATATTAATAGTAACAGTATATGCATAAATGTTCATCCAGATCACGAGCAAGAAAAAGGTCTCAATAGAAAACGCCTAATAGAACACTGTTTTAAATTTGATAACGATGGATGTCTACCACAACCACAAGTCTGTATGGTATTACCAAAGTCTTGAAAAATAATGTGGCATAAAAATATAGCAAAAATGAAACATGGTATGAAATCATACCAAAACCGCAATATTTTTATTAATAACAAGCTGCCAAATATGGTACATGGCTTTATTTTTATAAAAAAATATATTATCAGGAGGTCAAAATTCTGCGTCTTTTGGTTGGTTAAAGATCAATATCCTACCACTAAATCTTAAAATAAACCATCACAATTCATTTTTGGTATGTTTTCATACCATATTTTGTATTTGGTATATTTTTATACCATATTTTGTATTTGGTATATTTTTATACCACATTTTGTATTTGGTATAATTTTATACCATATACTTTTTCAAGACTTTGGTAATACCATGCAGACCTATGTTACATTATTTATTTCAAATGAAAAATCAAGGATATTCCATTTATCTCAAATATCACGTTACTTAAAATGAACTTACTTAAGACACATTATTAGAAATAAAACAAAATCTTAAATCTGATCCCTTTTTTAAGGTGACATTTTTTTATTAGTGAATTTCTATAAATGTCCCATTCGCAACACGTAGTTTTTATTGCTTTTCTCGGAAACTATAATAGCTACAATCTTGAAATCTTTCTTATGTTTAAAGCTAAATGAAAACTACATACGTAAAAATAATAATTGCTCTGTGTTAATTATTATTTATCATTTGAATTACATACGTGAGTTTCTATTGAGTCTGGATAATAATTATTAAGGTAAAGTAGAGATTCTGTTGTTGAATGAGTTACGTTTGCCTCGACTGGAATTGATCTTTATCAAAAAAATAATAATAATAATATGTAATGCCAAATAATTTCTTTCATTCTTAAATTTAAAAATTACATATTGGATATACCCAAATTAACCAAGTCAAATATGTCAGTCATTACATTATGTATACACTATGTATTCATTATGTATTGATAGTGTTATGTTTATGTCAATATAATGCGTCGTGTAAAAGATACGTAAACATTCGGTATATACTGCGTAAAATGTATATCCAATGTTTACATAACTTACATTACATTGACTATAAACACTATGAATACATAATGAATATACATACACTCATATAGTGTATACATACATATAGTTTATGACTGACCATTGTCAGACATGGTTTATCGGGATAGTTTCAAATCAAATCAATATTTTCAAATTAGCATATATTTCATCGAAATCGGATGAAATTTGAATATATAAACCAATTAAAATAACAATCAGATTTATTTTTACTGTAATTTTTATCAACTTTTTTTATTTTATATTATTCTCATGTATTTCATTATTTTCGTATATTTTTATTTTCGCTTTTTTTTTTATTATATTATACGTCTATATGATTGTTTTCTTAATGCAGCAGTTGATTAAAAATGCAGTGTTTCATATCTGCAATGTTATTAATTGTGCGCTAATGTTTCTATGTATTGCTCCTGGCTGAAAATAGAAAGAAAGTATTCTTCATTTGAGCGGCGATGCTAAATTTATATTGAAAAACATAATCATATATGTATTGACATTTTATTTGAAAATTTAGATTTCGGTTCAGTCTGCCACTGTGCCACATATTTTAAAATGAAGAAAACAGATATACTATTATATTCGCATTCAAAAATCATTTCTACTTTGTGTCTGAAAATAAATCACATTCAAATCTATCTATTGTGCCTAAGAAAATAAGAAAAAAAAAACGAAAATGGTCACACATTTAAACATGTGCAATAATTCAAGAAACATATTCATTCATGAAGCCCTCGTGCACTGTCATTAAACGACTATTATATTTTTGTTACCCGAGAATGAAAAATATGGAATGTTACGACAACTCTGCATCCCTGACCAGTTCAACACTGTTTACTTTAGATCCTTGAACATACATTTCCATTGAAATAATAAATTTCGTATATTTTTCATATAAAAAATATGAAAAATACTTCAAAACATTATTACAATGCGAATGCAAGTAATCTCACTAATGATATTAAATACACAGCCTCAGGTTCGTTTTAATTGGTATATTTCAGCTGACAGTAAAATGATGGATGCAGTGTAACCTTTTGAGAGAAATGGTTTATTTAAATATATATAAAGCATATAAAGCATATAATTACATTATATTTGATTGTGTAACATAATATAATAATAATTAAAAGAAATAATTTGCATTTCTTTTCATAATCTTTCTAGAATATTAAATATTCCGTGAATAAATCATATTTTTCAGATAGATTTTAAAATATTCAAATATCTTCAATAGTTTACAATTAAAGTAACGATTAATAATGTTAAGCCAAACAGTTATAAAACTCAGCTAAAATTTATTATACATATATATTTTGAAATAGGTAAAAGCAGTGTTGAAATATTTCAAATCAAGCAGATCTTAATCAAGATGTCGTAGTACGATTTAAATCAATTTTCATTTTAGTTTTGATTTTGATACATTTATTATTATTTTATATTTGCTTTTTAATAACTTACTTTATGGCAGTGTGGAATGATTACTCTTGGAGGCAGACTTGAAAATATCTCAGATAATAGTATCTCAATAGTATCTCAAAAGTATCTCAGATAATAAGGTAAGTATTAATAAGTATAGTACCCACACCGTAGCATAGTGGTAGAGTTGTAGGCTACGGCGCATGGGGACCATGGATCGAATCCCGATCAGGTCAA
>JAABKK020003449.1:0-21677 GCA_011634745.2 Catotricha subobsoleta
TTTCGTTTTGTATTCAAAAACTAAATTTAAATTATGAAATAGTTCTTATTAACGTTTAATAACGTTTATTATTAGTTCTTTTTCAATATTAAGTTGTTGGCTTATATATTCAAGACAATTTGAAAAAAATTGTAAAGAACAAAAAAATCATTTTTTTGCAATGAAATAAATCAGACTTTTTTGATTTAAATCAAAAAATATTGATTTTTTTAAAAAAATCATTGGTTTTTTAATTCCCTGGTATATGCAGAATTCTAGCAATTTCAACATAAAAAAGCAATATTATATATATATATATATTTAATTTAATGTTTACACAGAGACCACACTTCGTAATATTGTTGTCTATGACAATTTTATTTTCAAATTTTCCGCGTTAATATGATTAATACGTTTATTCGCATTTGTTTCCATACCAATTAATTTTATCATCAACTGATTTTACATGATGCAATTTAACAATTCGCCAATAATAATATATAGTTATGACAATTAAGTACTTATATTGTTTGATCTCTGATTTCAGTTCAATCATTGAAAACTAATTATAAAATTCCATATAATAATTTACATTCAAATTCAATGAAATTAACAAATTATTAATATATTTTTGTTAAATTCGGTCACCCTGTGAATAATTATTACTTTGAAAATATTATCATTAAGCGTAAAAACTCCTAATAATTATACACACGTGTGATGAAAATTATATTTTTATTGCTCATCATCACGGTACGAAAAACAAAATCTAATAATTTAATAATTATTTCAAACTTATAATCATAACGTTTGTTGTTGATGTTGGTATTAGTTGATTTATTCAGTATTAGATTAGTTGTTTTACTGGTTGCCATTGGATATAGAAAAGAAATGATACAAAATGCTTACTATAAATAACAATTATTAACATTATTATTAACAATTAACAATAGACGGAAATATTGTAGTGCGTTTGTAATGTCTAAATCTTTTTATAAATTAATGAAACATTAAAAGAACAAAGTTTTTAAGCTGTTAGTTATATACTTGTTATAACTTTTGTGGTGATAATAATAAATAATAAAAAAAAAATATTCAAAATTTACTGATGTAATAAATTGTGATTTAAAGTTGCATCATCCCAATTAAAAAGATTGCATTGATATAGTAAAGGACATTCCATAAAAAAATGAAATTTATTGATGCTTCAAGTGGTTTTTAATGATAGGTTTCTCATGAACAAATAAAATATTTGAGGCAAGGTGTAATATTTCTTTGTGATTGAATTTCTACTAGAGTGCTTCAAATTTATATGAAAACTAATTTCGAATCGGTTAATAATAATAGCTTTGCCTTTGTAACTGTATACATATATATATATATATATTCTTTTTAATAAAATATCCAAGGATTTTCTTCAGCACACTGCTACCCTGATTAATTTTTTTTTTACAGTTTACTAGCAACCGAAGTATAAATTTATGAGCCTTGAAATTTAAAATAACTATTTTGGACCACCCACAATGTCTATCCCAAGTCCATATATGTTCATTGTTTATTGCAAAATTGTGACTAATTGATGAGAAATCTAATTTATCAGTATTCATTATAGAGCAATTATATTTTTATATGCATGCATAATGCATATATTATTTATCAGAAATCACATATTCGAAATATTAAAGTTTGTTTTAAAAATTCCAAAATATTTTAAACTATAATTCAGGTTAAATGAAAGCTTGCTATTTCATGTCTTATACTTATGTATTTTATACTAAAAAAATAAATTTCGCTTAATTTCAGAATTTCCGTTTTGTGATTTTTCTGAAAATATTATGAACACATAGTATTTAGAACTAAACATACCTATATTATATTCTTAGTATTACGCTGGTTTTGGTAATAAGTGACTAATAAAAAAAAAAAGTTTATTGCGCGTTAACTTTTAATTAAATTAATGTTATTTTGTAAGATATATATTATTATACTATAATCTATGTATATTTTACTAAATTTCTTTTATTTCTGTATTACAGTTGGTGAACCGTTTGTAATAGAAGCCGCAACACCCGCTATCAAGTTTTCATCAGTTTTTGAATGTAAAGATGCGTCATTATTAAATATAACCGACGATATAGATGTAATGACGACTGCATCAACATCACCAGCATTAAATCATATTGATTCGACATGTTCGTCATTGTCATCAGCACCATGTTCTGGTGTAAGACGTAAATCATCAGTGAAATCAACTATTTCATTAAATTTAGAAAATCAATCTCAAGAAACACCCTCTGTAAATGGAACAAAAAAGAAAATACGTCCGAATGGCTGTTTAAAGTCACCATCAACTTTACAAGAACAATCTCATCAAGAATATTATAGCATATGGACGGCCAGAGAAAGTTATGAACATAATCCAGAAGAAGAATTATTAGAAGATTTTAATGGTGCGCCACCATTACCACCACGAAACTCTGCTGGCAGTACTTTATTACATCGACCATTGGAGCGCTCATGGCCCCCACGTGTCTCACGAAATAATAAACCAAATAATTTGGAATCATTTAGTTTTGATATTGTTGATACTGACGAACCATTACTTGGTTGTTCTTATGAAGCTGCACCTGATTATGATCGAATTGAATTTATTCCTGGCGAATTTTTCGAAGAACGACGATATGCAGGTGACGGACAAGCACATAAAGCAATAAAAAATCATGATGAATGTGCTCCATTGGCCACTCCTGAAACAGATGGTAGTCTCTCCGAAAGTAATGTGTTGCGGCTAGGTGCACCAAAAGCACCAGAAACCATGAAACTTAAACCATTATTAAAGAAAAAGATCGGTCCTGATAATTATATTAGTACAATTTTAACACAGAAAGTGCTGCAGTCCTCCAATAATGCAATTAGTTACAATTTTCCATCTGATGATATTGCTGGTCCCAGTAGTAGTGAACGAATGACTGGTGAAGGTTCAACAACCGAGTGTTCAGGACTCATTGGTGAATTCATTCCACTAAAACCACATAAACCGCTCTCTAGACAGCTCTCTAATGGCAAATCACCAAGAAATTATTCGGCGGAAAATGGTTCCTATTCTTCTTTAACGACAATTCCAAATAACAGAAATGGAGATGAAGTAAATAAACATTTTGCTTTGTGTCGGAAACCCTCTCCAAGATCTCCACGACAACGCAGTCCACCGTCAGGATCATCAACCCGATCTGCATCACCTCTTGATCAAATATTATCGACTTCCCCAGAGGGTGCTGCTTCGCCAGTAACATATTACAATAAAATTGTACGACCGCAACCTCGCTTATTAACACGTGTCGTTGGTGGAAATAATCAAAATAGTTTCGTGTGTCCACCAACACCTACACATCATGCTCGACGATTACGTTCATTATCAGTTAGCTTGGGACCACCAGAACTACGATCTCGAGATATATTCTCGCCGGAAACTGTCACATCACCAGAGATACGACATGCAGATATAATACCACTAACAAAACATTCTGACTATTTGCGTACATCAGAATTTCGGGAAAATGGTGAGGGTGGTGAATCATCAGTTAGACCACATATTTCTAGTACACGGTTACCATCAATTCCTGAGCGTCACGGACGTGCTGCTTTGTCAGAAAATGATGAGCCATTACCATCTGCTTGGGAAGCACGTATGGATAGTCATGGGCGCATATTTTACATTGATCATACAACGCGATCTACAAGCTGGCAACGTCCTGGTGGTACAGGTATTTTAGGCAGTGGTCGCGAGCAACATCGTCAACAGTTAGACAGACGATATCAATCTATTCGACGTACTATAACCTGTGAAAGACGAAGTGATGCAAATATTTTACCGCCAAATCCACCAAGATTAGAAAATTTAGATGTTAATGGTCGACCAATTGATACTAATTCTGATCAAGATTCTCATCCAGCTGTTATTATGCTTTGTCGACCTGATTTCTATTCCAAACTACACACCAATGAAGAAGCGTTAGCTGTTTATAATCGTAATGCTGCTCTTAAACATATGGTTCTACGAATTCGACGTGATCTAAATTGTTTTGATCGATACCAGTATAACAAAGATTTAGTAGCATTAGTTAATTGCTTCGCAATGACTGAACGTGAACTACCAAGCGGTTGGGAAATAAAACTTGATTCAACGGGCAAACAATTTTTTGTTGATCACTCAAATCGAAAAACATCTTTTATGGATCCCCGATTACCGATTGATTGTCCACGTATTAGACATCTTCAACAGCCAAATGATCAATATGATGTTGCACCAATGCCTCCACCAAGACCAGCAATCATGCCACGACCGCCAATTGGCTCACCAGAAATACCAATTGCTTATAATGATAAGGTACATTTAACTTCAAATTAGCTATTATATATTAAATTTACGAACTATAAAATTTAATTGAATTCTTTTTTTTTCCTTCCGGTTCCATAAAATAGGTTGTAGCATTTTTGCGCCAGCCTAATATACTCGAAATATTAAAAGAACGTCATGGGCAATCTGCAGTATCCCGATCGTTGCGAGAAAAAATAAACGCTGTACGTGTTGAGGGAGCTACTGCATTAGAACGACTTGGACATGATTTACAATTAACTATACTCTTGAGGTAAGTTAATATTACAAGTAATAACTATTATTTATTTATTTTCACCGCACGTACTTATTTTTACAACAATCAATTTGAGTTGACCATGATCTTGATCGTGAATTTTGCACATACACACTTTAAACCTATATTACGTCTTTATATATGTAATAATCAAAGTTATCGCAAAAAAATGTATTTTAAACTAATATAATAGTTACTGAGTTATTTAGTTTTATATACAAGAATCATTAACTGACAATTGAAATTTCTTGAAATCAATCAGGTGAAACATTATTGATTTCTAATTAATGAATGAAAATCACATCGCAATAAATCAAGGTTATTCTTGGTATATTTTTTTTTTTAAGAAATTAATGCTGCATTTCCTTGTGGCCCATATATTTAAATTAAAAAAGAAAATTATTTTTTTAAAACCACAAGAATCGTTTTATAGATTATGTCATATTTATTGTCTGTATATTAATTTATAGTAATATCGGAAACCTTTATGTAATGAATCATATCGGAAATAATATTTGATGAATGTTTAATGGTTAAATAGGCATAACATCGCTGTTTATATGAAATTGTTAAATAAACTTTTTAAAACATAAAACTTTGTCATACAATTTTTAATTATTTAAATTTCTATAAAGAAAATCATAAAAATATATATATTTTTTTTTAAATAATAACAATTTCACTGTAATTGCATCTTTTACACATGTTAGTTTTATGTCAACCAAAAAGAAAAGGTATCTTTAAAAAAAATCATCACACGGTTGTGAAAGCTTCTTCATTAGCAATATTCATATGATTTTAACGCCCTTTGTTATGCAAAATATACTTATACTATATGTACATGTAGTGCGTATGAGGCATCTTTATTGTGGTCTGTATCAAAAGGCAAGCTCTACGTTGAATTTTATTAATATATTTACCTGCTTGAAAACCGAAAAGCTTATTTTTATTTATTTTTTTAATAAAGCGCAAATAGTTCTAATCAAATGTAATGCCGTAAAAAATGAGTTGTTCTTAATATAATCTAGCGCATAAATTAAAAATCTTTTTTAATGATGATGGAAAGGAAATATCAATAGTAATTTCCATAGTAAAAAATCTATAATCAAAAAACTCATCGACATTGACATATATTTAAATTTAAATAATGGCTAATTATTTCTATAAAAACGCATTTTTCATTTTAAAAACAGAAATTTGTCAGTTTTGTGTAAACATAACATACTCGATCACTATATATTGACAATAATGATAATTTTCCTTTAATGTTGACAATAAATAGACAGCAACATAAATTTTATAATTTATTATTGTGATCAATAGATTACTATTGTGAAATTGAATTAGTCTAATTTTAATTTTAACATGTTTTAAGCAATAGACGTAACTAAAACATGCACTTCATTTTAATGCATTTGAAAATATACGGGTTTATTTACAATTTTTTTTTTTTATGTTATACTTTTTTTTAAATGTTAAGTTTATTTTATCATAATTTAAATGAACTCTTTTATTTTATTAATAAAATTGCGCAGAACCAAGAACCCTTTCGTAAATTATAAAATATACAGAAACATTAATTGAATATAAAATGAAAATGCAGTGTCAAACTAAGTTTTTTTTTTTTTAATAGGTTCAATATTAATGAAAATATAAGTGATGTAATACTTATAAGCGTTTAATGTGTTATTGTGTAAGATATTTGAATAAAAAAAAAAGAAGAAATCTGTGAAAAGTAATTATTTTGCCGTTTTTTAACATTATTTATGTTAATATGTTAGAAGAAACAATGCTAACTTTTGTGTATTGATTCAAAAGTCAGTTTGAAAATTTGATTTAACTACTATACGGAAAACTGAAGTAATTTTTTTTTAACTATAAGTAAATTTGTTTTTTAGTTGCAATATTTTTCAATTTTAAAAAATCAACATTTTTTTCTTGTGCTTATGTGACCAACGCATACTTTTCTCATTTATATGCTATTTTCAGTAGTAATTTTCTAAATTGCGTGTTGTTTTTGTTCCCCATTTTTCTAAGCCCTTACCTTTATATTGTTTTTTTGTTCCCCGTTATTTTATGCTAATAACCACTCATATCATTGAATGATAAAATGCTAATCATTCGAATAATATATGAAAGGAAACTATACCTAATAATATCACTAATTTATAGTAAATAAATCGTACTAAGAAGGTACTATAGACCTCTAGCCTTATCTATCCACGACAAAAGCATTCATTTATAAATATAAATGTTAACAAGACTAAAAATAATGCATTACTTTTATCTATTTTATTAGTAATATTGTTAACAAAGTGCAAATTTGTTTGGTTATTCAAATACAAAACAAAAATCATTTTTTTTTGTGTGTTTCTGCTTCATAGCTTTTCTATGTGTTAAATATTCGACTAGGTAAATAAATATTATTATCTATGCTATCAAATTATGTGTATGTGTAAAGCATATAGAAATGGTTTTATTATAAATTGTTATTTGTATTTCTAATCAGAAAATATAGTTTCATTAATATTTAGATTAAGTTTTTGTTATATGGATAATGATTTAGAATTAGCTTATGATATAATTGGCTGAAATAATTATTGATGGTGCTTACTTGATGTTAAATGCAGTTATTCAATGTCTTAAGAATCCCCCAGAATATTTATAGTTTATACATAATATTAGATAGAAAAATTCGGGATGATCTTCTTCATTTAACTTGGCGTTACACAAACGTCTCGCTTGCTACAGCATAGACAGTCTCTATGAGATAACAAGTTCATGTAATTACGCCGAAGACCATCCAAAAATAGCTATACTTTTCTATTCGTTCAATATTATAGCAGGAGTGCTTAGCTTATAAATGACTTTTGAGCACGCCAGAAAGTAGTTGAAATTAGAATTATTCATAGACAAAAAAAAAACTTTCAAAGTCTGTGATTAATATCATCAAAACGTAAAATAAAATATTACTGAACAATTTATTTGCAACATGACTAAGACACACTGTTAACTTAAAAGTGGCTTGTCAATAATTAAAAAACCATTTGAATTTATAACGTAAGTAAATTTTTAGCTATATGTGATTCTACTAAAAATGCGATTATGATGATTGTTTCCTGATAGATTTACTTTGATTCGTTTGTTATTTCGACATATTTATGAGCAAATAGGGTAACGATGACTAATTCAAATCAATGATTATCGAAGTAATCAGTTATTTTTATTTGCATTGTATTATTTTTAAATACTTTAAAGGTGTGCATTATATCGCATCATTTTGTAATGAAAAAATTATAATGTAATTCAGTATTATAATATCTTTAAAAATTATGCAATTTAATTATGGAATTCACGATTGCTTCTTTCTGTGACTAATAGCAATTTGATAAATTGCTTAGATTTGAGCTATTCGAAGCAAAATGTATAGAACACATATTTCAAATCATAAAGTGAAAGTTCTTACTCTGCATTAGATTAAAATGTGTTAAAATTTGAGTCCTGAAAGTAAGATTTATAATTATAATTTGTATAAATGTGAGGAGTAACATCTTTCTGAAGTAAGGATTCGTACTTTTTCACAATTATATGCGTAGGCTGTTTCAAGAGGATAAGATAATAAGAGGATAACCCAGCTACACCTATTTTTTTTACTTCATTTTTGGTTTCGATTTTTTTTTTTTTTTTGTAAATTTTTTAAGAAAAATGAATTTGTACGTAAACCTACCAATCCATTGGTAGCTTGTTTTTTTTTCACTCAAGAAAATCTGAATATTCAAAATTGCATATAGCGATAAAAACTGTCTAGCTTTCGTCTGGATGAAATCCTTTGTACCGCAATTATTTTTAATCATGATAGATTCGTTTGACCGAATAAAAAACCATTTTAAGAATATTGAATTAAAAATAGATTCTATTTCGTTCACGTATTTTTTTTTTGTTGATAATGTTGCGCTCACGCGTAGCTTTTCTCTTCCGCGATTATAAAATGATTGATATTCAATACAGATATACAAACGACGAACAATACCTTAATCAATATAATGTTAAAACATAAATTCAAACAATTTGATACAAAAATTTGTAATTTGCGATAACAAGATCAACATGATATTGAACATTTTTTTTATTTTTTATTTTTTTGCTAGAATGAACATTCAAAGATATTGCAAATATTTCATATTTATTTGTATACGTAAAAATATATTATATTATTCGACACGTTAAGATAAAAAAAAATTATTTAATTCATTATCTATTTGCACATAAAAATTGATATCATATACTAAATCATTTGTTAACCGAATTCGATGGTAAATGTAATTTAGGTGATTTTTGATTTAAACGAAATAGGTGTTTTTGAAATTGTCGTTGTGTTGATGTATTAATAATAAATAAGGAATAGTAATAAGGTGTGTGAACCAATTAAATTATATACATTATACAGTTATACACCTATCCCAGTGTCGCATGTTAAATTTATAAATACATTTGTTTGAATTTGCTATCGAAATTTAAACCACCTTTTTATCATTTAACAGTAATAAAAATAGATAAGTGCTCGTTTTACGTGATCGATAAAAGGTATTTCTTTGAAAAAAAGAAAAAAATATATATGAAATTTTATTTCTAAAATCAGATAAATTGTATTTTGAATCTTTATGGATTTAAAGAAATAATTTTGCACATTTATTCCGAAAATTAAGTGCAATATTATAAAGTTGTGTTATTTTGTTTCATTTATCTTATTTCCTTCTTTTTTTTTTTATTGAGACTTTGATCTAACATTATTTAGTATTTAGAAGTATCTCATTTACTTGTACTCTCTGAATACAGAACGTACTTTTATCTGTATTCGAATATTTTTGATATCCTGAATATTTGAAAATATTTTTGAATATTTCTAAATATCTTTGATCATTTCTGAATACTCGAGAACTGCGAATAATCAATAGATTTGTAAATATTTGTGTTTATTTAAAAAATTTGGATATTTAGAATATATCGAATATTTTTGAATATTTTTGAATATTGTAAATATTCGAATACATATATAACGCATTAAATCTTAGAGTGATAAACCCCTTGGGTTTATATACATTCTTAAAGAAAACTAAAATTAAGTAAAATATGTTATGTATGTTATGTTTTATGCCTTTCATAATTCGAAAATATTATTGAAGACTTTTTACGATTATATTTCGCATAAGAATTTTTTATGATATTTGCAATTCTTTAAACATTTGCCAGACATTTCAAATGTCACTTTAAAACTTTCATGAATGATCTCTTCATTTAATGTTGCTCACTTATAAATTCGTAAGGTAAAGCTCATCTTTTTGATGATAATATCTAAAATTTAACTATTAGCAATCTGACTTCTGCCTAGAGTATGACCTACAAATTTCTTGTTAGAATTTTTCTGATTCTTCCAATGTACAATTGTTAATGTTTCTTAAACATGAGTACTAAACAATAAATTGTTCTGCTTCAGTTACCTTCATTGTCAAAAATGTGCAATTTAAATTGAACGCGCATAATAATAACTTTATAAAAATTAAACCATATAGCATTATAATTTTAATTAATTATTAATATATGTGCTTTCCCTTTTTTCTTTCTTATATAGCGTTTGGTTATTATTATCATTATTTTGAAATCATATAATAAATATATATATGGCGGGTGGCATATTGTCGGTCGACTTAGCCATCGCACATATACCTACTTAAGTAAATGAGTACTGATACCAAATACGTTTTGTATTTATTATATTTAAAAATTAAAATACATAACACACAATATTAATAAAAAAAAAAAAGAAAGAAAAAAAAAACTCATACAATTCTATGGTTCTAGGTTAGGCCTCTTTTATTTTGTGTTGTTTTTATATTTTATAAGCCCTAGCTGACTGTATTTGTTGGTTGTGTATATGAATGTGGTGCGATTGGATCGTATCGCTTTGCTTGTTATGTTTTGTAGAATATTTATTTATTATTATTATTTATTATTTATATTTTGTAATTTCTGTTTGGGTGGATTGTGTATAATAAAAATAATATATGCGGCATTTAGCGTCAAGTGCGTTTCGATTTTTTTTTTTTCAGTTGTATTTGAATAGTCAATCGGTTTGCGACTTTTCAGTTTATTTTCACTGTAATCTTTAAACTATGATAACATTTTAACGAACATATATTGTTTTGAAAAATTTGTATCAAGCTCATTCAGTGGTCAATAGCGGGCTGGATTATAATGTAAATTTGTTCGCACGAGTGCATTTACATTTTTTTTTTGTTCTCTCTAAATGTTGATAGTAGTGAATTATTGTGTAAAATAAAAATTGATTATTATTGTTGATTAATTTCTGCAGATCGGAAGTCAGAACTTTTATTTTGTTTTGTTTTTTTTTTTTTTTTTATTTAATTTTTTAAACAGAAGTTAACAATTTTCTGGGTGCGATTTTTAAATTGAATATTATCAGTGAAATTACTAATTTCTATGTGACTTTAAATATAGAAATAAAAGAATTCTTATCGAAATTTGTGTTAAATATAAAACAGTTTTAAATTTTTTGAAACATTTTTTTTTTATGATTTTCAAAATGATGCTTGTTTTAATTGCTGCCGCATAATTAATCATGAAATAAATAATTTATAAAAGTAATGAAGTATGTAATTTATACAACTCAGTAGTAAATCGCATTAAAAATTTGATTGTTTATAAAAAAAATTGTGTTAATCCATAATTGACAAGGTTGCGTTGCCCAGGCAAGATAAAACCGGTAAAAAATTTAATAGCCCGAATATTTGTTGTTTTCATGTGACTATAGCGTATAGCCATTAAATATTTTCTATTTATTTAGTGGATATAGGTATTGATTATTGGCACTTACAATTCGCGTTTAGTTTCTTTAAGTTCGTATTTTTCACTATACCTTTTGTAATTCAAATGTTTGAGTTCCACTATTAGTTTAAAAATTTAACGTCAAAATTGGTGTGTTATAATCTTTTGGAAAATTGTTTCTACAGTTTTTGTAAATATTAGTTTGTACTGTTATGTTTTTTCATTTTTGATGATAGACTGAGGTCAGACTTTTCTGATTTGGATCATACACCTAAAATAAACATTAATAATTACAATTATTCTAATAAGACTTTTGTTGTGCCATAAAGAGCATTAAAACCTGACTGTTTATTAAGTTGGGTCGAAGTACAGGAATTAAGAGAGATAGAGGCAAAAAGTTATCATTAAAATTGGAGCACAATTGGCAGTGTTATAAGATTCTGATAAAAATTAATTAAATCCATTAAAATGTAAACAAAAAAAAAATTATATATTATTAAAATATTTGGGGTATGAAAGAGTTAATAACTATATAGGTCGGCCATTTGTGCTCTGATTGTGTTCACACCAGAGTTGCTCTATTCATACCTTCGAAATTCATCAAAACTGAAAATAGATGGTCGGTAATATAACAGGAGCTTTTTTTGCATTCGTTTAGGGCTCTTGCGCTATTCAAAGTTACCATTCAACCAAAAAAAATTCAAAGTTAACATTCAACAAAAAAAAAAAAAAATGCTGATTTTTTTTTTTGCCTCAAGCGCTTTGAATTTCTTAAATTCTGCATCTCGATCCTTTTTCCGATCCATCTTACTGTATATAATCATTTTAAATCAGGCTTGGAGTATGCCCAAATTTCAGTTCTTTATAATTCTGAGATAATTTCACAGTGAAAGTATTTTTAGTGGATTATTACTTGCAAATAACTTTTGCAAGTACACACTTGCACTTTTTCCTTGCCGCTATAATTAACTAAAGAAATAAAATATAATATTGTGATCAATTTTCAATTGCACTTTATGTAAGTAGAAGTAGGTACACTTTTTTGTATTAGATTTATTTTTGAATTAATAAGTACTTGTCATTTTGGCAAGTAAATGTATTTACTCAAGCCAGCTTTTTTAACTACAATACTAAATTACTTGCTGAGATATTAAATAGAAAAAAAAAGAAGATAAATAAAAAATTCTACGCTAAACCATAAAATATTTAATTTTTTAATGTGAATATTTAAAATTTTACCGACTATAAATTTTTTTAATAATTAATTTTATTTCCTTGTCTCAAAAATTTCCCAAACAATTTTTTTTTTACTATAAAAACGATTGCATAAATCACAGCATGCGTAATATTTTATTGTAAATATCAAGATATTTAAACCTTTGAAGTTACTAATGCTACCAATAACCATTGCTCTTTTGGCACACAATAAGAATGTTTGTTTATCCAGCATACTGATATTAAATACAATTTATAGGAAATGTTTAATCTAATGAATTGAAAATGAAATCATCATTTAAATGCAAATTATAATTGCTGTATTTGTGCTTCTCTTCATTATTTTATTTATTTATTTTATTTTATTTTTTTGGTCAGCTAACACTTCAATTCAGCTAATAATTCTTTGTGTATATGCTTTGCTTTTCTTCTAAAATCAAAAAAAAAAAAAAATGAATAATAAAACATCGTCTTCGTCAACACAAGTCGCATTATGTGATTCAAATGCATGCACAAACAAGAAACATATTTCTAGCTAACAAATAATATATTGTTATGATATCATGCCCACATCCACTATTTCATAATTATTTGCAAATCGGTTGCTTTATAATTATATAAAACTAATAGAATTTTTTTTTACATCCGAACGTTTTTTTTTTCCTTTTATTTCGATTAAAATGTTTTCACAAATGTTATTAATGAACTGTCTTAATTTAATTGTTTTTTAATTAATATTAATTGAAGTAATGTGCAGCACACTCATAAAAACTCATTCTATGGCTATTCTAGTGATGACTAAAGCTAAAGAGATTAATCTAAATATATCGTCCATGAGGATCTTTTAAATTACAATTTCAATTTCTATTTATCTTTATTCGATCGTTTTTTTTTTTTAAACAGGTATTTAAATTGTTTTAACCGTTCAAAGTATATTTTTGGTTGTTGTTGTTGTTATATTTAAATTGTATGACAAAATTATTCATATTTCCGGTGACATTACGGTCACTGTTCAATTGGGACTCAAAAAAAAAAAAAAAATATGAAAATGTGATTATCATTTTTGATATACATTTATTTTATTTTTTTTTGCTTTTATATTTTAGTTAAAAGTTATTTTGACCTGAGATGCTCCTTTGTTTCCTGCATACAATAAGTATTGACAAAGAGCTTATGTTACCAAAGTAAAACTGTCATTCATATTTCGTTGCTTCGATTAGTCATTTCTAATTCATATAAAATTTTGCCAAGTGTTAAACTAACTTACGTGAATTCAAAATGAATATTTGTATACACATTATATCATTAACTTTGGGTAATAATTGCCACTTGTGCGAGCATGGTTTTGCATTTTTATCGTTTTTATTAGATTTTTTTTTCTCATCTTCACTTGTAACGTTTTTGTCAATTTTCAATGTAAATATTGATTTTTGAAATTTTGGAAAATAAATTCTGTTTTGTATTTTTTTTTAATAAGTCTTTTTTTTCGTTATATTTAAAAAACAAACGTACTTATCGTTATCACTTGGATATGTTTTCAGTTTACAGTCTACTCTAATCTCAAGTGATCTTGCACATAACATAAGCATCATTTATTAAATATATATTATCATAAATTTTGTTTTTCAAATTTTTGAAATGAAAAATAAATGAAACTAGGAAAAAAATATATTTTTTTGTTTATTAACGTGTTTATTGATTTATTGAGTCATTAAACATATGAAACCAATTAATATGTTAATAAAATTCTTTACCCCAAAGAATTTTGGGAATTTTACAAGTTTTATGATGGAACTGGATTTATAAATTATTGGATATCACTCATTGAACAGCATGCTCTTACTTCAAAATTAGCCATAAAATGTATCAAAACATCAAACAGTTTTTGTTTTTTTTGTTGAATGTCTTAAAATCAGTCGTAAAACGCATTCTTCAAAATTAGCAATAAAATTAATCAAAAACCACACAAAAAAATATACAGTGATTTATCAATGTCTGCGATCAGGCATTGTCAAATTATCTGTATGAAGTTTTATAGAGTCTTAAGTGTAAAGATTCTTCATTGCATTCATACGACTTATTTTAATCGAATACTTATACCACAGAGTATTTGATGCACTTATGACAGATGGAATTAACAATTAACAAGTAAGGACTAAATAGTTTGCCATTCTTTGCATACACCGTTCTTAATAATTTGTTGTTTGTTTGTTAATTTTTGGTATGGATTTAAATAATGCTTTTTTGCTCTGTCTAATAAAGTAATAAATATCAAAAAAATGATAGCAAAAGGTTGGCTTCTGTTTAAAATCTATAAAATGATCAGAATTAATTACTAATGAACGAAATGTGTTGTTACAAAGCAAAATGAGCAAGCAAATTAAAAACGAAATAATTTACATAAATATTTTTAATTTGTTTTTTACTTTTATAAACCGTGAAGATTAAATATTAATGGATCTTAGTCGGCTTGTATTTTTATTGAAAAAACAGTTTTATTTTAGATTAATGTCATTTTTTTTTTAATTGTTATTCTTGTCAATTCAACAGTTTCGATACGCATTGTACAATCATCAAGCAGGGACGAACTGCCCAAAAATATAAGAACTGCGTAATTAGTATTAAAAACAAAATTAATTAACACGAATTCTATATAGCAAGCAATTTAGTAAATTTCTAATGCTTAGAAAATTCAAAAGTAGCAATGCTTTGTATTAATTTGTATTTATAATCTATTTGAAAAAAAAAAAAAATGGGATGATCTTCATGAAAATGATTTTTGTTGTTTATTTATTTCTGCTGCTTCCAAAGATTTACACACCAACATTTATCTCATTGATACTTTATTGTTTCTTATATCACAATTTGCTTTCGTTGAATGTCACATTTCTCTGATTGTAGTTGTATTTGGTCTCCTTCTGACTAACATGCAGAATGGTATTTGAAAATAGATTTTATCTTCGGTGTGTTTTAGTCACCCACAACGTGGCCTTTTTCTTTTAGTCTCGAGGTTTCCAAAATTATTTCTACACGAAATTTTACTAAAACACACAATGGTAGATGGTATGAAAAAAAATTGATCCACCAGACTAAGTAAATTCTTTAGTAATTAATCTTCCCATATTTGGCTATAAATTAGACATCAGTATCTCAAAAAAAAAAAAAAAAACTAAGAGATAAAAACCGTAGTTATCTCAAAAATAAATTTGAGTTTTTTAATTTGATGTTTTATGATGTTATTGATCTTTTAAACATCAAAACAAGAAAATCGTTTTTTTTTTTTGAAAATACCGTTTTTAGCCTCTGATTTTTTTTTTTTTTTTTGGATACTGATGTTTAATTTCTAGCGGCAGAATCGTTCACAAGCAGTTTATATAGCCATTCCAACCCTGACTAACAAACTAGTAAAAACACCGTAGCAAACATTTGACAAACACACAAAATATCTGAATAATTATTTTTATTGGTTTTGTAATTAAAACTATTTTTGATAATTTATTACCACTAAATAAATTAAGACATCAAAATTTTTCTACCAACCATTAAATAATTATTTAAAAGTCAAAAATTTAATTTAAGTTTCACGAAGCTGTTCTTATATTAAAGGTTAATACATATAGTTCAAGCTATCTATTTTATTACAATTCGCTTAGAAATTGCAACCCGTTAGGTTTTTTTTTTTTGTAGTTGTTAGATTCGAGATCTAATACACAGAGTTGGGAAATTTAGTGAATTTTTGATTTTTTCCAATTTTTTTTTATATCTAATTTGTTTTGAAACATTTTTTATATTGATTTATATTAAATGCAGATAGTTTCAATAATTTAAATCCAACCACGATCTTAAAAATTCAATGGCAATTGGTAAATACAAAAAAGGTAAAAAAAATAAAGAAATAAATTTAATTCTATGTGAATTTTTGGATTGCTGGGTACGTCCTACGTTCTTAAAGTTTTGTATTATATCTAGTACTTATTCTATTAATATTTTATTTAAAATTTTCTTTTCTTTTTCATTTGTAAGTAATTAACTTATATACATATATAGAATATATAAATATCTACTTGATAATAATTGATTCGGTGTTCAAGTATAAATTGGGGAATGCCCTTTTTTTGATAGCAAATAAATAAACTACAATAATCCCAGCATAATACTCATATTGAAGTTAATCACACTTGTTGGTATCAGTAGGTGTGAGGTGACTGATTAAAAATGTCTATTTATAAATCAACATAAAGGATTTCAAGAAACAATTTATATATAAAGAAAGAAAAAAGCAAAATAAATAAATAAAAGAAAATGGCACGTAACTTAATATTGAAATAGAAAAAGAAATAATGATGATCAAACCTATTTTTTAGTATAAGATAAGTACTACTAGTGAAGTACCTTTTCTTCATTTATATCGTTTGATGGAGTTTGTAAAGAACTTCTTAAGTACGTATTGAAAGAGTTCAGTTAGTTAGTTAGTTAATTTTTCCAATAGTACGTAAACCCAGAGATTTGAATAGTTACGAGAAAACCGTTGCTAAAATTTAAACTTATTATTATTATTATTATTATTATTACATATTCTCATTTCGATAGTTCAAAGATTATAAGCTACATGTAGAAATTGTAGGCTAAAAAGATACGGATAGTTGACCCAGACTACTTTTTAATTATCTTTTTAGTTACAATTTCTACAATTCCTACACATGACTCAATCTATGAAATGGTCCGGAACGAACGGTTAATCATAGAGGAAAATGAATCATTAGAAAAAATTCTTATTTTGGTCAGCTAAAAATATTAATGAAATCGCCACACCAATATTTAAATAAGTTAAAATAAATATAACGCATTTTAAGTTTGGTGAAATAGGGCACAAGTTCAGCATTTAAATCCACTATTCCACTCCAAATAATGTGTTATTATATCAATTTCTAATAACGTAATTACCATTTCAATTAAATAAATATTTATTCGTTGAACGGAAATATGCAAAAATACAAATAAGGAAAAATGTCGGTTATCAAATTTCACATATTTGTATCAATATCACTACAACAATAATATTTTTATTTTTTTATACAAATATTTAGACCTTCGGGACAAATGTTATTATTAAATAAAAAAAAAAAGAAAAAAGAAAAAAATATTCATAATAAATAATATTAAAAGTTAGAAGCTCAGTTGTGGGTTAGAATAGAATGCAATAAATGTTTACATGTAAAATTTTATATGAACGGTGAGAATAAAAAATATTTATTTAATAAATTTTTATCGCCAACCAACACGTTATTTCATAATTTTCGGAAGCAATTAAAAGCATATAAATTAGCGATTGATTTTTGTTTTCTTATTTTTTGTTATTCTTTTATTTTAAGGATCAATCCAATTATAATGAAACGCAGTAATTACGTAACATATTTAAAGTTGAAATTCATTAGATTATTTGTTTAAAAGGAAATGAAGATCGTTAAAAATAACCGATTATAGATTTGGGATTGATTTCAAATTTGATGCGTATAATTTGACCAATTGCTATATTAATATTTTCATTAGCTGGAAAAATATTGTTTTTAAGAGGTAATAAAATTTAGTTTTATAGCTCAAATTCGTTTCGTCGTTTATGGTTGGAATTGTAATATAACAGTACATGCATTGCTCCCCATAATATAAACAAAATTATATCGTTTTTATTATCAAATAATAGTTTTATTATTATGACTTTTTTTAATATTAATTATTTATTTAGATTTTAAACAAATACTTTATACTTTGTACGTGTTCGAATTGAGTGTAATATTAATTTTTAATTACTTTATTATAATTATATTTGAGCCGCGTCGTTCTAAAATTTCATTTTTTTTTTGTTATCGTTTCTAAGTAGGTATTTATTATATTATTACACAATATTGCTTTGCAATGTAAAATTGCCATTCAACTGTATACAAATTCACAGGAAAAAAAATAATTAAATCGAATTTATACTGAAGTGAATGGATATGTCATGAATCGGTTAAAAACTATAAGATCATTATGACTTTAGTAGGTCCTACATAATAACGAACGCTGTCGTGGTATAAGCTTTAACTAAACAAGCAATTGTCTCGAACATAAGATCTAATTATATGACATTGTTTTAATGACTTTTCTTTTATTAAAGCCGAATATGATTAACAAATTGTCAACTGAAAAATTTATGAGTGTAAATTATTTTTTTCAGTCTGACATGTCTGGCAGAATTAATTACATCTTTGAAAATGTTTAGCAGGCGAAACTTATAATATGTACTCAACTGATACCTAAATTAATTAATCAACATTTCATTTAATTGAATTAATTCTATCTTAACCAGGCATGTCCGGCTAACGAAAGTCACACACCATGAGATTATCCAAGCGAGAAATAGCAAATGTGAAAATGAAAATTGACGCGGAAAAACTTCTTATTTCTCAGTAGTTTATGTGTTGAAAGATTGACAGACCTAAAATTTTCGAACAAACCAAACTTAATACTATTACTCATTTTTAAAATCATTGTCGTTAAAACTTAAGTAGTTTTTAAGTAGGTCTTCAGGAATGAAAACGAAAAATAACTAATTTCAAAAGAATTAATAATAAAACAAAAGTTCAGATTCTTTACTGATACAAAAAAAAAAAACAAAGTAACATAAATCATTACTCCAGACATGAGACATACTTACGAGGTAAAAAAAAAATATATATATATACTTACCACTTAAAAATACCAATTCTTCTATTAAGTACCTTGACTTACGCTTAACTATTAGCATATACTCGTATATATCTCTAGAAAATAAACTCTTGCTTTCATTACAGTTTCATTTTTCTCTTTCATCCATCATATTACTTATATGAGAATACACTTATCATCGTCGATAATTTTGTAAACGTATGTTATAAATTATTTGAAATTATGTACATAAAAAAAAAAAGAAGAAAAACTACTAAACCACTACTAAAGTTTGTTTTACATTAAAATGCAGCAATTAATTTGCATGAAAACATGCAAAATTGTAATTAACTATTCTATTGAATGTTTTTCTTAACACCTCATACAAACCTTAACCGTGATCGATGTAGGAAATAAATGAGTTAAATATATTGTCAATGTGAATAATATTAGATGATTAGTTTTGGTGTTAAGATGACATATACCTACTTAGAATACAATTTTTTTCTGTTTATGTAGTTTTGAATTAGTTATTTATTAGTATTGATAAGAATTAGCAACGTTAAGTTGTCTGATTTACTGTATAAAACAATTTAAAATTCGTAATAGCAAAATATAAAATAAACCCATTCAGCCTATAAATATCAACAATATAATGAATGAATCGTAATGCATCCTTGACAAATTTGCCAACTATTATGTGAAACATTTAATGAACATATTATTTGTTTAACAAACAACCTAATTTTTCATTATTTTGAAATTTTGTAATGGTATATTTCAAAAATATGGTTTAACTTATTTTAATTGGATCTGTGTGTGAATTTGAATTTGAATAAGTTACAGTTTCAATGTGTTAAACAAAAAAAAAAGAGTCACCTAATCATATTTTGAAAAACCGAAAATTAAAATAATAATTCATAGTTCAACAAGCGTAAAATATGAGCAATTTTAGTATCATTTGTATGTGAAGGAAGAAATATGCAACAATTTTGTTCAACATTACTTATTTCCGGAGATCTTTTTTTTTTGTTTGTTATTTTTTTAATTTTTTTTTTTCTTTTTTATTTTTTTTAATATGTTGTCGGTGCAACAAATGTGTTTTTAAATACATGAATGTATTTAAGCGTATGTTATGCATACCAATTCTAATTATTTTTAAACAATAAACCATTTTTTGTTTTTGTTTTCAATAACACATCTGTTTATCTTAATTCCATATTTTTTGCATCATAACAAATAAATATATATATGAAATAAAAATTATTAATTATTAAATCGATAAACAATTTAATTTTTATAAATAAACAGTCAGATTTAATGTGAGTAACATATTTTTTTATTAATTTATTTATTGAATGAAAGGGAAAAAAAATGTTAATGAACTTTTATTGTAGAATTGCGAGTTTGTAAACAATATTGCAAGTGAAATGCGTATGTAAAAAAAAGAAAAAATTAAATAACATAAAGGTGGTCCGAGCATAATATAAATGGTCAATAAAATAAAAGTGCGCCGATAATATATTTTATTATAATAACACCTAAATGAAATTCGGTGGATATTCGTTGGATTATCATTTTACCTTCATTTACTTGGTCATGTTAATCCTGTAAATTGATAAAAAAAAAAAAAAAAAAAAAACTTAAAAGAAATATAAAAACAAAGTGTACAAACTTAATTTTAAATCATATTCGCAATGTGACTCAGATCAATATCTAACGTATATAGGTACTGTTTATTATGTGATGATACATTTAATTTAGAATCTTTTAAAAGATTAAAAAAAAATATTCAAACTTATTTCTAATTGATTTTAAGTTTACTATTGTGGTTTGATCATTGTCTTATTTATGTTTGATTACAATGCAATGATAATAAATAATTTAAATAAAAATCAATCAAATGGTGGATGCTGCCGAAATTCATCAATATGGGAATTATAACAAAAGCATTTTCAATAATATTTCAACTGTAAGTTTTATTATTATTATTTTTTTATTTTCAGTGATGATATTATTAAGGGATGTGCTGTTGTTAAACAGTTTTAACATATTTCGATGTGGGCTCGTTCATAAAAGACGATCCACAATTTATTGTTTTGTGCATATTAAACGCCCTCTTCCCTCTTGTCCAACTTCATCCGATTTTTTTTACTCTCCTCGTATAGCGACCTATATTTTACGTTAAATATCCAAATTTGTTGGTCCAAATTTGATTTTGGTCATATTTGGTCATATTTGGTTAAATTATCAAACCCTACTAAGTAAAAACTCTTTATATAGTTATGTTTTTTTAATAATTAA
>JAABKK020003460.1:0-28040 GCA_011634745.2 Catotricha subobsoleta
TTTTTATTGTTTAAATACTTAATAAAATTTTTGTAATAATAATTAATAAAAAATATTCACTTATCTGTCTTTTAAATTTTTATATTTATTTTGCCATTTTCATTTTTATTTTTTTTTTGTTTTTTTTTTTTTTAATTTTGTGATGAATGTATTTACACATATGATTTACTTAATTAGATTTTTTTTTTCAAAAATTCATTAAATTACAACAATTAAAATACAATATCCGACAAACGATTAGCTCAAAATTCAACACATTTTACGCTTGTTGGTTGGTTTTAATGATTGAATCAGTTTTTTTTTTCTTTTTTTTTTTGAGCACTTTTTTATGGATCAAATATTGATCATTATATAATAAAAACAGAGACCTACTTATTATTTAATTGAATTGATATTAAGAATGACGAACAACAAATGAGTCTTTTTTTTTTGGTTTACTGTTTCTACAAAATTTGAAGAGAAGAAAATTATTTAAATAAGTCATTGTCATATTCTTTGATATATAGTACTGTTTACCTTACAGTTAGTTTTATAAGCATTGCAGAATTTTCCAGAGCATTAGGCATCAGTGTAAATACTCAACTAAAACCATAGGCTTTATGGCATTATGGGAAAATGTTACCGTTATTATTAATGGTAGATATTGTAACAGCACGATAGATACTTGACGATCTTAGTTATTAAATACCTTTATACATTGATTAACCTCATTTTTGCTGTTTACCTTTTCAGGTGTATATGTCAGCCGAACTTAAATTTTTGGCATTACTTCCATTCATTTCAGTTTGATTTGATTTATTTTATTTTAACTAAGTTTCACAGACATACTGGAATATATACTCGTATATATATCTATTTCTTTTTGTTGATTTGATTATTATTGTCGTTTACATTTATTTTATCGATATAACATCAATATTTTAATCGATCAGAAAAACTTTAAACATTAATGTTGCAATTATACACGTATATTTATATATTATATGAAAATAGAAAATATCTAAACATAAAAACTTAAATCAATTTTGATTCTCTAAACACTTTAATAGCAGAAATGACCAATGACCAAAAGAACTTTTCCGTATGTTGATTGTTGCTTAATAATCAATCATCCATTCTGGTATTCAGCTTCTCAATAAGTTCCTCAAAATAATCAAAACCTAAGATCGTAGATAAAACAATCCGATGAAATTTGTTGCTGAGTCACCTTAATAAAAAAAAAAAAAACTGATCTGTGTGTTAAGTACTATTTAAAAAAGAAAGATGAAATTTTTCATATACAAATAAAATTCAAACATTATTGTATATTGTTTTTAAGATAATGAATTTTAATTTTTTTTATTTATTTTTTTTTTTGACACAATTATTTAATTTATTTATATTTTTTGTTGTTGTTGTTTATTTTTTTTTCTTTATAATGTTTATCGTACGAAAAAGGATGGACTTTATTAATTATTATTTAATTTCATTTTTATTTTAATTTTATTTTTTTTACTACAATGTCTATCTAAGTATTTTTCTTAATCTGTTTAAATTTAAGTTATCTTAATTTCTTTTAATTATTTATTTATTTATTTAATGAATTATAATTTATTTACGTGTTTAATGAGTTAATAATAATAATAATAATAATTAATAATAATAATTAATAATAATAATTAATAATAATAATAATAATAATAATATAAAATATTAAATAATTAACATGTTTTCTTACTTACTATTTTACAAATAATTTTATATCATTTCTTCACTTTTCAAATTTATTTGTATCTAAGTTGTTTGTTTCTTTGAAACAAAGCACAATTTTTTTTTTTTTTTTATATATATATATACTTAATACTTCGGTGTCAGTTTTTAATTAAATTACATAAATTCAATATTTTTTTGTTTTATTATTTTATTAATATATATATATTCACATATATATATATATATATTTTTTTATTATTTATAAAATTGTTATCGTTTGGTTTGAAGCAGCGTACATTTTTATTTATACATTTTTTTTCTTGTCTATTTATTTTATGTCTATTTATATTCAGTACATGCTTGTTGTCAACACTCATAGTATTTCAGTAAATGAATATCAGTTTTCTTTCATTTTGTGTTTTTTTGCTGTATCATTTCAAGTTTGTTCAAAAGCTTTAAGAAAAAAAAAAATCAATTTAATTGCATCTATAGTTATTGGCAACCTTGAATATTTCGGTTTTAAATACTATATTATGGTCAAGATTTATTGTTTAGTTTTCGGCTATTTTGGCAAATTTGTGTTTTCATTTTAATGTGTAAATGATGACGACCAGTGACTTTTATAAAAGTGTAATATTTACTTTCTTTTATTTAATATAAAAGACAAAGATTATATTCAAATATATTTGAATATCACCAAAAAAATAATTACACACAATGAAAAAGTGTCACCGCCGTTAATAACAACGCGCAAATAAAGTACCTAAAAAGAAATTCATCTAAATGAAAACGAAATGATTTCTTCTAAATTGATACAAAAATATTGCTTCAGAAAAATAATGTATAAAAAATTTGTTCAAATTATTTTGGCAATTGGTTAAATATGTGTTTTTGTTCATTATTTGAATTTGTAGTAAATTATCATCGAGCATTCTTCTTGTATTAGTTTTTGTGTGTTTCAATTTTCTTCTTTTTTTTAAAAATTTTATTCTTGGTACAATTATTAAACTCATCATTTTTTCATCTCTTTTTTTATATATATATATAAATTACATATTACAATTCTAACAAACTATATTCTTTTTTTAATGGAAGCGAATGAATCGGGCTATTTTTATAATTTTTTTTTTTTTTTTTAAAACATTTATATAAATTTACGACACGTGTATTATCATTGTTTTTTTAAACATCAATATTCTTTTTTTTTCTACAATTAATGTTCATAATGAAATACTATTCAGATTTAGAGCCAGTATATTGATTATTTTAATACGTGATTAATTTATTAATTATTAAAATAAAGCAAAACAGAATGCATATTTCGGAAGTGAATGTTATGAGATATTGTGAAAAAAAGAAATTTAAGAGTTTCTACGATATGTTTGACGGAATGTCGTAATAATGACATAATGCACGTAGGAGAATATATTGATTAACTGCAAGCATCAAACGATTTAATGATAACCGATTAACATTAATTTAATAATTTAAAACTTTAGCATGCGACAAACAACCTTGATCTGTAAAAAGTAACAAACAATAATCAGTAATATAATAATACATTTTTATTCGATAAAAACTTTTAAGGTGACAATTCACAGAAAACATGATATTACTAAGTGTTTGAACATTTTTTCGGCCAAACATAAAATAGTTGATATTATATTTATTAACCAACAAAATTATCATTGAAGTATTTTCGAAAAATGAAAAACTGATGAACCTAAATGTAATTTTGATGAAAATAATCAAGAAAACTTTTATAAAATTATCAGGGACTTAAGGCACTTCACTCATTAAAAAAAAAAAAACAAACAAACAACCGCTTCTATTAATTAATTATATTTCGAGAAAATCAATGGATAAAAAAAAGTAACTGCATTTCAAATTTTTCAATTTTTTTTTTTTTTAATGCGAAAAAAAGCAATTTGACTTTGGATGTATATTGTATAATATACATTGTACATAACGGTAACAATTGTAAAAAAAAAAATTTGATTGTGAATAATATAAATCAATATTTAAATCAATATTTTGTGCTTGTTTTATTTTGCATGAATAAACTGTTTTCTTCTCTTTGTGTTTCTTAAAAATACAAAACGAAATTTAAATCATTTGTTGGTATATTTTTAAAGTTATTTCATTCATTTTTTTGTTTTGAGTATAATATGATTCATTTTTTTTTCTTTTTTTTAAATTTCTATTTGTATTATTTACTAAAATTAATTAAAATATAAATCTAATTTTTATTTTATCTTTTACCTTTCATTGGTTGTCTAACGTACGAGAATTTGTATTATTATTAATAATTAAGATAATTTACTTTAAAAGAAAAAAAAAATTATGTCTTTGGCAACAATTTTATTGTTTTTTATTTTATTTTTTTATACTTTGTTAAAAATAATATTAAATTGATAATATTTGATTGATAATAATTAATTGATCATGAATCAATATATATATATATTATTATTATTAATAAAAAAAAAAGATATAGAAGAAACAGCGCAACTGAAATTCTCTATTAGTCTAATTGTGAATGAGAAATGATCAGCAAACTATTTTAAAATAATAAATATTAAATAGATTTATTTAGTTTGGAAGAATTTAGGATGTTTACACTTTCCAAGTTAGCCAATTTTGTAACTGTCACTATTGTGATTTTATCAAATTTAAACATTCATTTTGATATTTTTATGAAGAATTTTTCATCATGTTTTTAACTTCATTGAAAATAAACTCACCAAAAATGGATTAACGTTTATATTTATGTATGCAATGTCAGTTCTGGAAGACAAATATTTTATTTTATTCAATTTTATCCAATTATGATTATTAATTCAATCAAAATCAATTAAAATTAACAGTTATTTATAAAAATCTGAAACAAAAAAAAAATATTAATACAATGGTAATTCATTGTCCACATTTTGTTTCCTCTGTTTTGTAAAGTTATTTAAAATGAAGATTGATGTTACAATTACGAAATCATCTAATTGAATCCAATTCATAATATTATTTATGGTAAGAAACATACTGAAACTAATTTCTTTTCATTTTCACCAACATAAACGTATTTATATGAAAATTGCAATGAATAAAATTAAAATCAAAAATGTGTATTTAAAAAAAGATTAAAATTCCTGATTTTAATTAAATTTTGTTTTTTTCTTTCCATATTAATTTCATTCAAATACTTTGGAAGTACATTTTCAATTGTTCTGATTTTCATTTTCTTTACTCAATTTTGTGGGACAGAGAGCTATTTTCTAATTCATTTAACTTCATTTCAATAAAATAAATGTCAATTGTTTTTAAAAAATAAAGAAATGTACAGTATTTATATGTTTCGAGCATATCTTTTTTTCTCTTCCCTTTCTTCTTCTTAAAGAGAATCTTAATTGTTTAGGCTATCATTAATTAAACAAAAGAAACAAAAAACTAATAATAATAATAATAAATATGTAATTTTCCATCAATTTTATATTTTTATTCATAATCGACATTCGACATTGTTTAAATTAGTTATTTATAATTTTTCTAAATTCTTTTAAATAATTATATAGAAAATAAAAAAATGTAAAATATTATCTGCTTAATCTTAATTTAATTTTTTCATTTTTTTTTTTTTAATCTTAAATTTTTGATAATTTTATATTTATTTTATAGAGTAACAATTAATAATATAAATTTCAATATTTTCTTTTTATAGTTTATTATTTTTATTTATTTATTTATTTTTTCTTTTTTAAATTAATAAATGTAATTTATTTTATTTACAATTGTAATTATATTATATAATATAATTTAATGAGTGTTTGCGAAATCACATCTTAATCATTTTTTTTATGCATGAAAAAGAAATATACAAAATATAAATTGTTTGAGTATCAATTTTTATGATGAACTCTCTTCCATCTGCGAGCAATTTTAATTTTAATTTTTTTTTAATTTTTATTAAGCTTTATTTACCCTTTTGCTTTAAAATTCATTGCAAGTGGAATTGAATTACTCAATGTAAATATGTTCGAGTTTATGTACTAATATTTTTCTTTTTTGTTCTTGCCATAGTATGAAGAAATGCGAGAGACTGAAATATGATTACAGATTTGGCGGTATTTTATGTGATTTGAGGCATATCAAATAAATTCAGAACGGATCGATTTATTTTTTCATATACAAAACTTATTTAAGCCATTTCGATTAAAAATAAATAAACAAATTTTGAGATCATTTTTTTTTTTAAACTTTTTTTTGTAATAATTTTATTGAATGAATTTGAAGCCAAATTATTCTATTCAGAATATGTATTATTAATTTTTCTTTTATTAGAAAAGTTTAGAAACAAGAAAAAATTGAAAATTAGAACTAACGAAATAGTTATAGCTCTCACTGGGTCTATTTATATTTATTGATTTATTTATCATTATAATTATTATTATTTATTATTATTATTTTTTTTTTATAGAGATTACAATAGCTATTATTTAATAATCAATTAATTAATTAATTACGAGATTAATTATTTTTTCTGTAGTTTTCATATAAATATATTTTACAATAATTAATTAATATTATTTATTTAGTGAATTAGTTCATTTATTAATATTTATAGACTTTTCTTAAAAATCACTGAAATTCTATATTTTATAATTATTCCATGTTTTTTTTTATATTTTTTTTTTTTTTTATTTCTGTTTTTCTTGTAATTAATTTTAATTTTATTATTAAAAAATATTATTTGGGACAATTATTTATCTTAAATTTATTAATAACATTAACATCCATAATTTATAATTAAATAAGTCTCTTTCTTTATCTTAGCTTTTCATTCCATTTATTTTTGTCTGAATTGTCTATACAAGATGACCATCAGCATCTGTATACCCCATTGAGGCATTAAATGAACTTAAATTATGTGTATTGGGATCATAGCCGCCACCACCAATACCACCACTGCTACCAACACCAATTAACAAACTATTACCAATACCGGGTGCATTTTGCACATTTAGTATTTGCATATTATTGTGTTGGTGTTGTTGCTGTTGTTTTCTATTTGGATCTTTTAAAATGCCAGGTGGTTGCTTTGGTGTTGTTAGGCTACTATTATTTGACGATAATTGTGATGACATTGTATTGTTGCTAAGATTGTTCATTGTTTGTTGCGAACCATTTTGATTAATAGAACTATGAAGATCATGTGTTGATTTTGAATGATTTGTATGGTGCGTTACATCGGGTGGAACAATGCCACGCATACCACGTCTTAACGTACCACCACCGCTGCCAATAATACCACTTCCATTCGTTGGTATTATATGTGTCATTGGAAGTGGCGGTGTAGAAAATTCTACGGTTGGATAATCCTATTTGAACAATGACAAATGAAAAAAATAAATAATCAATTTAAATAAATAAATAAATAAATAAAATTAACATTCAGTTATTGTAATTTTCATTCGGAAAATAAAAAAATAAAATGAAAATTGAAGATACCATTGAAAGTACATACCATTGGTGGATAAGACAAATATCTATCACTATTCATATTGTAGTAGGAACCGTCTAACGGTAAGGCTGGAGATGGGGACGGCATATAGCCTTTTCCTATCATTTGATCGTCACGCGTTCTTGCATCTATGACATGATTATTGTGTCGTGGGTGTGGTAATGTTCGTGTATTTACTAATGAGTAAATAAAAAATATAATAAGATTACATGAGATACCTATATAAGTAATTTTCAAACAGAAAAAATAAAATCAAAATATTTTAGTTTGAAGTTTGATTTTAAGATTACGGCAATGATGGCGAGCCGATGAAAAACATTTTTATCAAGTAAGTACCAAAAAATTTTGTGCAGCATTTAAAATTTTAAAATAAAACTTTTAAGAGTTGTAATAAAACAAAAAAAAATTTTTTTTTTGGATTATTGCCACACAGACAATTGACCATTTTATTGAAATAATGCCAATCGCTCATACAATCGAAAAAATATAAAAAAAAAAAATGTTTTTTCCAATATTGAATAGATCGAAAAGATAAAAAAGCAGTTCCGAAAACTTTCGAAACAATAAACAAAAAAAAAATGAATTAAAAACGCTACTGATTGACGTACCTGAATTTACAGTATTATTTGGATAGCTCATGGGCAATGTTCCATCTTTTTGATATCTCGGCGGCGGCATATCAGAGTTTTCAACTAAATATGTTGAGGCAGCCTTTTTACGTGTTTCATCCTAAATTAAAATTAGATAAAAACAAAATGAAAAAAAATATAGAATTATAAAAATAATGTATTCGTAGTAACGAACAGCATGTGTACAAATTAAATTGTTTTTTTTTTATACATATAGTAATATCACGTCACATATATTAATACCTAATCCTCAGTTACTCAAAAATGTTTTTTTTTTTTTAATAATAAATGCACGAGAAAATTTATGCATTAACGCTAGAAGAAAATTGATTAATTCATAACAAATCGTTCTCTGTGAATTTGAAATTTTAAAACCAATTAGTGGTTTTGCGTATTTTCGGTTCAAATTGCAATTTTCAGTATATAGAATCTCATTACAAATTTTACACATAAAATAGAAAATTATGAATTTCCTAGTGAAATATTGCTTAATTATGTAGAACATTATTCAACATAAAATAATTAAAACTTAAAGGAAATTATTGCTTATAAACTTTAAAGATTGCCCACGTATTGTCCATTGCATAGAAATCATTATAAAATTTATTGTATATGATTTACAAACATATTATAAATTATTTATAAATTTAAAGTTTGCACATTAGACACACCAGAGACAATACCGATAAATAATTAATTTGTCATTATATGTAGTACATATAGGTACACTATAAATCACAGACAAAACAAAATTATATTTTATGTACAAATTATTATGTACGAATGCACTTTGAATTTCTATCTTCAATTCTCTATAGAAACTATACGACCGACATTATATATGTTTTATTATATCTATTGGTCTTTACAATTTCGTAAACAGTTTGTAATCTACGCTAAACCTAAGGAAAAACGACAAAGTGTTGTGTCTTTGTATTTGTGTATTTTCAAGTGTATATTATTTCTATGGTTATTTTATTAGCTGGAACATATATAATTTATATATATGTTAAACTATATTTAATAATTACCATGTAATCCGGTTGACTGCCCTCATTTGAATATGAATCACTTTTCTCTGAAACACTAGACAAAGTTTCACCAGTTACTGTATCATTATATGAGCTTGGTGCATACATTTCAATGGTTGCAGATTTACTATTTTGATTTGATGCTTCTGTCAGAGTTGTGAAATTAAAAAAAAAAATTATGTTATTTATATTTCAAAAACCTACAAAGTGATAAACTTGATTTCAAACATATTTTTAATAAACTTTGACAACCAAACTACAAATATAACTACAATAAATTAATTTCAAATATTGCATGTACGTTAATTAACAAAATGTCATAAATTTAAATACGAAAAATGTATCATAATATTATACTTACATGCTTACAAAGAAATAATAATAATAAATAAATAAAAAAAAAAAACATTAAAAGAAAAACACACACACACACCTTTTGAACGTTTACGAATAATGAACCATGCAAATAAAGCTGCGTTGCCCAATAAAAGGCATAGCAAGGCCGCTAAACCAAATCCAATAAAAACCACTTTTGGCATTTCAGCTTTTTCTAAAAGTTCAGCTGGTAACATATCTAATCCTTTAATTAATAAAAAAAAAAGAAAACAAAAAATTTCGAAAATTATAAAATTAAAAATAAACTATAAATAATAGATTTATTTTTTTTAAAAAAATAGGTTTTGAGCAACAACTGCAGTTTGATAAGTTTCAAAACAAAACAGATTCATAGAATTCAGCTGAATTTTTTATACTAATAAAAGAAATAAAATTTAGAATATTGAAAATGTGTGATCTTCTCGCAACCAATTAACAATATTAAACATTAAGAAACAAAATAATAGATATACGGATAAGGATATTGTTTGCTAATATACCAAATATTCAAAATAACACAGATGCATAAAATGTAGCGCATTCGTCGAAATTAATCAACAGTTTACCTCTTTTAATACGCTTTTTGGTGCGTTTATGAAGACAACATCCAATTATAAGAATATTTATTAGAACTAATGAAGTGCCAGAGGCGACACCAACAAGTAGCAATGTACCAGATAGAATGCCACCTGTCGGTGTTGAGCTAGTTGTTGGTGGGCCACCGAACGAAGAGGCTGGTTGACCGGTTGGCGGTGCATCTGATTTTTTTTTTGTGTTTTTCGTGTTATGTTTACACCATACAAGATGCAGTGATCGATATCGCAGAAAAATACATTCAAATATAAGGTAAAAGGAAATTGGAAAATGGTAGAAATGGGATATAAGTGAAAATAATTTATATTGATGTTTATAGTTTTGAATGCAGCGTTGTAAATTTATGGAGAAAATAGATAATTTTAATTTTAATTAGAAATAAGTTTAGATTGGTTTTTAAAAATTTTACATATATTTTCCTATTTTAGAAGAATAGCAAATACGTAATGTAAATTTAAATAAAAAAGAAACTTACCTTTTGTTTGAGCTTTTGTTAAATCTGGTAAATAATTACTATTTCCTAGTTGATTCGAAGCCATTACAGAGAACAAATAAATCGTATTCATTTTTAATCCTGTAATGGTTAGTTTATGAGCATTTGGTAGACCATCTTCGTATTTATAATGTTCGCTATTTGCTTCTCGATATCGTACTCGATAGCTCGCTCGCATACCACCATCAAATCCAGGTGTCCATGCAATTGTAACTGAATCATGTGTGGTATTCAATACATTTAAGCTAATAGGAAGATCTGGTTTTGAGGTAATATCAAGTCGAACGTTCCTTTTATCTTGTCCTAAATCGTTTCTTGCAATACACTCGTAATTGCCATAATCATTATGACCAACTTTTTCAATAAGTAACGTTGATTCGTACGTTATTGAATTAATTTGTTTTATTTCAACATTGTATTTCCATGTTTTGTTAACATTTAAATTTTGTCCGTTACGTGTCCATTGGAATTTTGGTGCTGGTGCTGATTGTGCACGACATGGTAAACGACCACGTTCTTCAGCACCACTTGCAGCACGTAAAATTGTTTCATCGATAATTGGTGCAACTATACCATATTTAAATAAAAAAAAGTAAATAATAATTAACTTAATGCAGAAAAATGAATTTAAATAGCCAAAACCACATTTAACGTACATTTGACTATTAGAAAAACATCTCGACTTGTTGGATTTGCAACACGATTATCGGCAACACATCGAAAATTACCAACATCAGATCGATTTGCATTTTTTATATGCAAAAAGGAAGTTCCATTTACAAATGTGGTCGTTGTTTTCGTTTTCATATCATATTGTTCGCGTTCCCAATGTACATTCTCTTCCTTTAATGGGTCACCCTCAACGGTACATGATATCGTCGCCTCATCACCAGGATTTGCAATAACATTTTCCGAAACAGATTTTATTGATGCACCGTCTAAAAAAAAAAAGAAAATAATGTTTTTCACAAGGAATAATGGAAAAAAAATTAACAAATATATCGGAATTTCATAACAGATTTATTTATTAGTATGAAATTTATATTTTCATATGCAGAGTAATTTAGCGACATCCAAAACTATTAATATTTAGCATAATAATTCTAGTTAAGTTTTAAAAAATGTATATAAATTAAATTATATTGTCGCAAAAATTGTGCACCAGTAAATAAAATATAAAAATTGTCTTATAATATATTAATAAAGTTTTTTTTTTGTGCTGCTATACTCACAAAGCATTGGAAAAATCTAAATTAATTTACCTTAAAATATTTAATTGATATGAGTTTATTCCATTTTATTTTATATACTTACATTCAACAACAACAGTAATATTAATCATAGCTGATCCTTGAGAGTTGACTGCTTCACATGTATAAATTCCAGCATCATTTCTTGTTAATTTGGTAATATTTAAAATAGGTCCTTCGGAAACTATACGTTCAGCACTATTTCCACCCAAAATTGGAAGACCATCTTTAGTCCAAGTATACGCAATTGACATTGGATTTGCATTTGCTGTCATAGCAACTTGAAGGGGTTCACCTTCAATGCCAACAACTTTTGATGATGGTGGTGGAACGAATTTAGGTGAATCTGAGAAATATCAATGTATAAAATAAAATATCATTCAATAGAAGTTAATAATATCAAAAACAACCTTTTTCTGCATCAAACAAAAAAAAAATGTATAGTGAAAAACCAAATGATTAAATACTCACATAATACTTGCAATGAAACAGCCTCATGAACACTTCTCTGCAATGCTTCATTATTACTTTGGCATGTATACACAATACCATTCATCTCTTGCGTAACATTAATCTTTAATTCTAACGAAGAAACAGTTCCACCCCAAAGTCCTGATTTCGATGCATTTTTACTTCCAACAACAGGAATACCATCCTTCCACCAACTAATTATTGCTGGTGGATTACTTGAACTTGAATCACATATCAGTGTTGCTTCAACGCCCGGTACTAATTCATCTGGTTCAACACGAATTTTAACTATCTCTGGGGCAACTGAAATTTTTTTTTACAAAAATTTAAATAAAAATAGCAAATCAAATCAGAATTAAGTAAGGATTTATTTTAAATTTAAAGAGAAAATAAAATAGAAATAAAACAAAATGCTTTTAATGAATTTTGCGAAAAAAAAAACAAAAACTTACAATGTACACTCAGCGTTTTACTCTCAAATAAAGGTATTTCGGTGGCACTGTTGTGTGCTTCACATCTATATCTCGCCTGATTGTCGGTGACATTTGCCAAAATTGTTAACTCAGCCGAAACGGATTTATCTGTTGTTTTCAGTACTGAATTTATCTGTAAATTACACATACACAAATTGTTTATTGTCATTATTTGTATGTGTGAATATAAGCGTACACAGAAAACCATAAACGAACATAAACACGAGAAAAAAAAATGCCAAAAACAAAATATATAAAGTTGATGTATGTAGTTTCAGTTAGTGTTTATATATACATATTTACAGAGAGCGAGTATAAAAAGGCAACCAATTTTCCAAAAATAACACTAGCAACAACAACAAAATCGGAAAAAAACCCAAAAGAATTAAATTGAGCGCGAAAATAAATAAATTGTTATGCAACATGAACAGAATTTTAACCACTATTTTTTTTTTTTTTTTTGTGTTCTGTTGTCTAAAAAACGTATCGCAGGTTCGAATGTTTATAGTGTTATCAAAGTCTATGTAAAAGTTTATACAAACCATATTATAATAGAAATAGGTAAAATTTTGGGAACAAATGATATAAAAAAGAAAAAAGGATTCCGTTTTTCACAAACATTACCGAATGTTATGCGTGTGTAAACTGAAGAACTGGTAAAGGGGTGAAATGCATGAAGAGGAAACGAACACGAAAACCGAAAATAAATAGTTGTAAAATGTTCAACTTACCTTTTTATCATTCTTGTACCATGTTAGTGTTGCTAACGGGTTACCTCCAGATGATACACAAAGCAACTTTTGTATAGATCCCGCGGGTATAATTGAACCTTCGACATAACCAGATATAATCGGTGGGGATGGTGGATCTGTAAGCAAGAAACAACAACAATATAAAATAAAATATTTAAAATAAATAAAATAAAAAGAAGCGAAATATAAAATTGTTATTTTCGCACGCATCACCACAAAATTACACACCACGTCGGTATTCAATCGAATTTTTGTATAATCAAATTAGGATAGAGAGGATAAATTTACATAAAATACTATAAATTTATGCAATTTAAGCAGAAAAAACAATAATTTTTATAGAAATATTTTTTGTTCATTTTAAAACAGAGAATAAAATGCGATTTTGTAGAATAGTAAGTACCTACATTGTTGTATAGACAAAAAATAAAAAAGATATCAATTTTTTTTTTATATTGGAAACAAAATACAACAGTTTTATCCTTTAATCCGCTTAACCCTTTTGAAATAAATGAGTATAAAAATAAAAACTTTTTTTCTGCATTTTTGTGTTTGTATAGGTATTTTTATTTTTCATTTTTATTTTTAGTAAAATAATTGTCAACTTTATTCTCAATGAATTCGTTGTAGTTGGTTGTAGTCTAAATTCTATTCTATGCGGAGAAAGTATGGAAGACATACTCAAACACTGACAAGCCACATTTACACATATCCTAATATAGAATTGTAAACAGACTTAACTTTTACCACCAACAACCATCATCATAGTAATATCTATCTATTGTATTGTGATGGTTTTGATAAATGTTTTAATGGAGAATAGGGGGCGGGCATTATCAATGAGTGCACAGACACACCATATAATGAGATAGATGGTGGGTAAACGGTGAAATGGGGATTGTTTCAAACAATTTGTTTGACGTTTAAAATATAATAATAGTGTGGCAGCAAGTAGCAGATATAATTATGGTTGTTGTTGTTTTCTATATTTTATAAAATTTGATATTAAATAGGCTCCAGGGAGTTAAATATTTTCGTTATTGATATAAGAAATGATGGCAGTAGGGCATTAGTTACTCTTTATTTATAGTAAGTATTAATATCAATAGAAAAGGATACGATACAAATGAAGATGCTGTTATATACACTTGTAATTTATAGCTTCGATTTTTTTTTTTTAACTAATCTTTAACTATTTAACTTTGCCAAAGTTAACCATTTGTTATAAATTACCGAATGTTTTTTTTTTGTAGCTATTGATTTCGAAAATGATTAGATCAACCTAATAATTGATTTATACAATCAATAAAACTGTCGAAGCAGTAAATCTTTTCATGTCATGAGCTATGATGCGGGTTTTAGTTTTTGATCAATTGATTGCAAACACATACTTTTATATTCGTTTTAATTAAAACACAATGGACTTCATACTATTCTTAAAAAAAAATTCTTAAATGTTTACTACTTTGCAGTTTAATCATTTCAATTTTTCTTCTTCTCATTTTAATGTGATACTGATCTTATCAAGCATCTGTTCTTATTTTCCTAATTGATTGTAATTTCATGTTATATAACTTGGAACTACCATATAAATATATACTTAATTCATAATTCAAATTATATGAATAAGAATGTTAAGATATTTTGGTAAAAAAAATAAAAAAAAATGTGTGCAACCTTCTATGTATTACGCTCTTACGTCTTATATAATAAAATCTATACCATTTATTTTCATCCACAATGAAGAGAAAATAATTTAAATGCATCAAAGATACTGCGGATCTTTTGTATAATCAAAAGACATCGTTGTTGGCACGTCAAATATTACCTTTTTAGTAAAAAAAAAAAAAATATATTCTTCTCTTTAATGCTCGAAAACAAAAAAAAAAACATTAAAAAAAAATGAAGAAAAGCTCAAACATAGCATCCAACCGTGAGCTTCGCGTATCATTTTTCGTATACTAACCGCATCGCATGTACACAGTTGTACACTACACGTACAAAACCATGTACACATGGAAAATAATATATAAGTATGACTAAAGCACAGAGCTAACCTTTCTTATACCCTTATTATATTAAATTCATTTTTAATGTGCTTTCAATGCGGTTAGGATTTATATTTAATTTACCTAAAAGGCTTATGTTGTGCGCAAAAATTGATGATGAAGAGAAATAAAAGTATATATATTTGAAGTGGATCTGGGTACGGTACGAATACGATGCCTGGCTATATATGGATAACTCGTCGTCGACATTCAAATCATTTTGGTGGTTGTAGAATAGATATGAGAGATTCATTTTAATTTGATATTTTTCTTATATTATCTGTTTTAATGTACGTTCGTAAGAAGTGCTATTAAGAATTTACAAGTAAAATATCAGACAAAGTAGAAATTTCTTTTTAATTTAAAAATTATACATTATTTTTTTGTTGAGTACGATATCATTACATGAGTTTCCTACATGTAGAAAATATTACGTTAAATTTATGCTGTTTCTCATTGAATTACGTTTAGCTTATCTGTTGCTCGTTAATAAATATGTGACTAAAAATCGTGTTTGATTTTAAACAATGTCGCTGGGGCTTAGTCTTCTTAAACGTGTTTGCTTCTTCTTTTCTTTTTTTTTTTGGCTAAACGTGTTGCCAGCAGAAAAATCAAATTAACTTTAAATATAACTTAACTTAAAAAAATAAATTATGTTTTTTTTTTTTTTTGTTATTAGATATAAAATTTCAGATCATTTATTTTACTCCGAAATCTTGTTCAAATAAAATTTAATTTCACCATTTTTCAATTTTGAAACAAGAACTTATCTTAATCTAATAATCACTTCAAACGATTAATCAATAACTTAATTGCATTGTTGACTTTTATTATACAAAAACTGTGTAAAGAGAAAATATAGATAAAAAGTTGCAGATATTGCGACAAGCTAAAAAAAAAAAGAAGATTTTTTATGTAAATATTTGTTAATTCTAAATATACAATTTTTGTGTTTGTTTTATTTTTACGTTTTTCATATTAAGTATAACTGACTTTGCATAATATAATTTTTTTTTCTGTTTCTTTTCTCCATTCGTTATTATATGGCTTAAATAAGCTAGATATTTTCTAGTTGGATTTGTTGGTGTAGATTCTCGTTGGCTTGGTTTAGATATGCATTTATGTGTGCATCTATCTATATGATCATATAGTACATTATTTAACTACACTACATTACACTCCATAGCAGAGTTAAAACAAAATAAAGAACATGAAAAAAAAAACCATTGCAATTCATTTGTTCATATATTCCGTATAATTCATGTGCCCGGATACTCATGCCTCCAAACCTCTTGCTAACCTTTCCATTCATAAAAAAGAAAAAAAAATAGAAAAAAAGAAGAAGCATATATAAATTATAAAATATCTACAATTGTGTACAATATTCTTTAGTTTTGATAATTTATGTATACAGTTATGTCAGTATGAACGTAACAGTTTGGCTGGAGAATTCTTTATTTATATATTATAAAGGATTGGAAGCAGATACATCCTCTACCTTAATTCTGTATTTGAATAAGTTTTATGTAATATAGAAAAATATAAGTTTAGTGAGTGTTACTTTAATATGCATACTAGGCTCTATATACATACGAGCTGATGTGGAGTGTTTTTGAAGAAGGCAATTTTTTTTTCAGTTTAATGAGCGAAAAATACTAAAATAATAACAAAAAAAAACAAAAAAAACACATGATGTTGTTATGTGTTCAGCAAAATTAAAGAATAAGAGACGGATATGATGAGGAAAGCAAAAATTTTTTTCGCTCATAATCCATGATGCTTACAATAATAAATAAAATAAAAATAATATACATTTAGTTAATGTGAACACGAGAAAAATACAAACCACACAATTTTTTTCATACTTTATTTTGAAGGGAAAAACGAAAATGTTTTTTCAAGTATTTTATTTTTTTCCATGTTTCATAATTTGGTTTTATTTTTGTTTCTTTTTTGTTTTTTTTTTTTTATGCACATTAGAAGTTGAAGTTAAGGTATGTGGTATTTTTAATTTAGGTAGTTTTATGTATAATAAATTGCTATATAACCTCAGTCATAATCTGGTAATCCAATAAATTATTTATGCATCTTCTATGTATAACTTGAATAGGTATGTAAGTAAATGTCATAAAATAAAAGATCAAATTTGCAAAAAAAAAAAGTAAATGAAAGAAAATATTGGTTTTTAAATTACAGCCAATCGAATCGAATTTTGAATTCTCAAATCAATTTAATTCGTATTTGATTATAAAATAAATAATAATACATATGGTCTAAGTAGTATTTAAAACCTTGAAATATAACATTTATTGGAATATCAAAGCAGCAGAAAAAAAAAAACAAAAGAAATTAGTCTTATGCACTAAACATTTTGCAGATTAATTTTAAAAATTAAGCATATAAATTTTCAAAAAAATATGTAATTTTCTTTTTGCTTAAAAAAAATACATTCGTTATAACAAATGCCTTTAGAAAATAAAAAAAAAAAAAAGAAGTAAGAAAGAAAAGAAAAACTTTCAGCTTAATTTTCACAAATATTATGTTTGTTTGTTTTCTTTTTGGTATGGCTATGAAAAGTTTTTATTGTGATGCTGGAGGAGTTTTCTAATGTTACATGTTTTCTTCCGTCCAATAAAAATAATACAATAAAATATTGTTAGAGAAAGAATTTTAATTAGAAAACAAGAGATCCGTCTCACATTTTTATATCGCACATTGCCATTTTGTTAAGCATGTACAATTGTAGACAGGTTCTCACAAAATATATTTGCAAAAAACATAGACACACAACATATGTATTTCTATTTACCTAATCTATTATAGATCAACTCAACATAGCGTTTTATACAAAAAAAATAAAAAAATAAATAAAAATAAAAATAAAAACAAAACATTAAAAAAATGAAAATAAACGTAGAAAAAAGTACCGACACAAAAACAAACAATTATACACAAAAAAAAAATGAAAATGAAGAAAATTCTGTATATACGTATATATGCATTATAGGTATTTTCTATATAAATTTTCTATATTAAAAAGTACATAATATACATAAAAATTTGTTTGCTGTACATGTGATGTAATGTTGTAGAGTAGAATTTTTGTATGATAATGTATTTCAAGTAGGCAAATGGTAAATGGTATTTTTAGGATGTAGGGGTCTATTATGTGCGAATAAAATAAAATAAAAAATTCAAGTAGCATATACATTAGGGTGATCCAAAAAAACACACTTTTTCTAAGTGGTACTGGGCCTCAAAGTTTACAAAATTAAGGTCAGCACATGTTTTCCTTAAGAATTTGTTTGTACAGCGAATTGGCGGTGAAAAGAAAAAATACATATTTCATAAAATTTCAAAATACACATTTCTGAGCCAACTACAATGATCGTTTAAAAATATGCTTGAAATGGGCAATTCCAACGTATATCGCTCATAACTTTTTACGCCGCAATCTAATATAAAAAATAACGTTGTTTCATGCCAAACATTTCTTTAGTACATAAAAAAGTTATCCGATTACTCCATCATTTTTTTTAAAAAAATTTAATACATAATAATTTTTCCACTTCATTATTCTACTAAAAAGCATATTTTGAGCCCAATTTTGTCAACTTTGAGACCCGGTAGCACTAACCATAACCAGTAATCCTTTGAGAAAATCATTTTTATTATATTTCTTACTTTTTTTCAATTGCCTAAAGTAATCTGTCCAGTTTGATTCATAACTTTGAAAAATAGTTTTTTCATATATTTCTTGAACCACCCTAAAATACATTACTAGCTCGTCGCTCGTACACAAAGTTACGTAAATACACACAATTTTTTCAGTTTTCTTTTATTTAGTCATGAAAATATACGAATTGTAAGTAATAATAAAATATGAAAAAATACAAATTCTTTTCTATTTATTTTTCAATTTCTATTTTTTTTTTTTTTTATTTTATTTTTTAATATTTTATGATGAACGCGCTTTTGCAATAAATAATATACAATTTAAAATTTATATACATATTTTTTCGATGGGTTTCTTTTATGTCCTCTCACACTTATTCTTGTTTTTCTTTTATTTTTATTGAATAAATTCTATATTCGTTTTCACCTATTTTCGCTGAAAGTATAGAATTAATTTGTAAAAGTAAAGTCTAACATTATTATATAAATCGATTTTTATTTTATTTATACACAATTTACAATTTGTGTGTTTGATGTTCGACAATAATAGCGATTCCTAAAAATATTTTTGAATGTTGATGTTATTTGTAACCAGAAATGTTTCTTACATATTTAATTATTTCATTTTTTAATTTTCTGATAAAGTGACTATTTTTACTAGAAGAAGGACATTTAAACTTTAGCAATACTATTTTTAAATTATTTATAGACAATAATAAAAGACTTCAAATGATTATTACACAAACATGTGCTACTAGCATTTTAGCAAAAACATTTAAATGAACCATTAAGAGAAATAAATTAGTCTGCTAACGTTGATAAATCATTTTTTAATAAAATATTTTAATGTATGTAATATATGACCTTGAAAGACTAATTCCATAAACCAAATTTTAATTTAATAATAACCCCAAGACATCGCATTCAAAAAATGCTCTATAGACCGTTTATATCGAGTCGTTATGTTCCGTCTATATACGGTCTATAGCTAGTTTAGTCTATATATCGTGTAATGACGGGACATTAGGCTCGATGTAAACGGTTTATAGACCATTTTTAGACTGTAATCTTAAAATGCATATTGGGAAAAACGAACAATTTGTAAAGAAATATATGAAGATAATGATAAGAAACTACATTTCAATATATTTTCATTTCATTCATTGAAAATAGGTTTAAATTAAAACTCACTGAAATATATGTAATGTATCAAAATGAAAGTATAGATATTTAATTCATTAGTTTTGTTTTAAACATGCTCAATATTTTATAAATATTATACGAGACTTTTTACTATTAAGTATTTACAATTTAAGTATATTCATCAATTGATTCATTTACATACAGTTCACAGATAAACATAATCATTTATTATGTTGTATCCACATACTAGTTTTTCTATAAATATAAATGAATTGGTTTACTTGACACATATTTAAATTTTATAGAGAAATATCTTGAAAATCTCTATTTAACTTAAAATGGTTATTCATTTCAATGAATTTCCCATAAAATACATATTGACTGAAATACACCATACGCACATAAAATATTTTAAGCCCTTCAAGTGTAATGGCGTAATAAAAGCGCTTTAATTAATTTCGCTTTTAGAGGAATGAGACATATGATTTCTTGTTTTGTTAGTTATATATACAAAATAATAATATTCAGATCCACATCGTCTCAAATCTCAAGTATTGTACGGTAATATTATATAATTAAACTTGATATCATTATTATTACTATTATTATAACATATTAGAAGTTGAAGGCTATATCTATATATATATATGTAAAGGAAAATGGGTTTTTGGTTTTTACTTACATAAAACATTTACAGTATGAGTTGAAACGACGTTTTCTGTTAGTTGCATATTCAGGCCATGGCATATTACCACTAATGATCGTTTGTTTGGCTCAACCACAGTTGTTATATTTGATGCTGTTATCCATCCTCCTAAAAAGTTAAGTAAAATAAAAAAAAAACACATTTATATCAAATAAATCAACAATAATATTATTATGTATTATTAAATGTAATTTTGTTTTCTTTTTTCTTTTAAACATACTAAAAATGTAATCAAAAAGTCAAAGAAAATTAAAGAAATATGTTTAAGAAGGAATATGGTGTACATTAGTTTTTACGGACATACATTTATATATATATATAATATATATATGTACATTTGTTACCATCTTTCACAGACATGAATAAAATATAAAAAGTCCATATATAGTATTTGTAGCAGACTGTACCAAGGTTTGATGTTTTATACATTTTGTATATTTTATGAATTGTGTTACCAGTTGCCATATGGCGAATTTCATTTCATTTCAATTAAATTTTTATGCAATTTTTATTTGCATGTAGATTTTTGGGACAATAACAATAATAATGAACGATAATAGCAATAATATATTAAATATGATATTTGATCATATGTGATCATTTAATATGGTTTGGCGTCATTTCATTCTATATTAAAATATTATTGTATAGTTTTTAAGTAATTTAATAACAGTCAACCGTATAAACCATATGTGAAATGAAACGTTGGCTTTTTTTTTTATATCTTTCTAAACAAAGTAAGTATAAGCCAAGAAATGGTAATAATAAAATAAAATGAAGAAAAAAGTGTTTTTTTTTCCTTTCTAGTCTGTCTGCATTATTTATATTTCCTTAGCACAAATATATTATTTTTGGTTGTTTGGGTTTTCCATTCTCATATATAATTTCTGGATTTATAAGAAGCAGAAAAAAAAAATTATGAGAAATTGATAGAGTATAAATTCGCTAGATATATTCACAACCAAATACGTATGCGAAGCTAAAGAACAACAGATCAAGAAGATTATATTTTGATGTCCATTGCCACAGTCAGTGCCTATATACTACTTCGTTGTTTCTATACCCACATTCACATAGAAAAATATTATTATTACTATTATATATATATTTGTATTTTATATTTGTTGTGTGTTCACATAGAGTAAGTATTGGATATAAGCCAAATCTAATAAAAATGAAAATCTAAATAATTTATTCGATACTACAAACTCCCATTCTCATATAAATATTTATATATTATTTGTATTTATTTTCATTCAGTTTTTGAGTCTTATGAATTTATGTTATTCTAAAAGTAATGAAAGTAATTATATCAAAAATAAAAATGTGAAAATTATTTATAAATAAAAAACGAAATAAAAATGATTTGAATTGTTATTGTATTTTTAAGAAATTGAACAGAAACAAACAATTTATGTTTACGGCGGTGATTTGGGAAGTGGTTATGTTTTTAAAATGTTCTTTTTTTTCTCAATCAGTTCTATAGCTGTTTCTTAACGTTTCATTTTTTATTTCATTTTTAATTAAAGAAATATAAGCAATTAAAATGGATCAATTAATTTCAAATATACTCCGACAGATTGAAATTAACAAAATAAGTGTTCGGTTCAATTTCTTCAATAAATTTTCCAAAAATTAAACATGGTTGTGTTATGTTGGTATAAAAATGATCAATGAAATTTTAATTTAATAGAAATGTGCTATGTGCGTGCTACAAATAGAAACATTTTTATAAATCTCAACAAATAAAAGGAAATGGCATGAAGTGAAATATGATTTTCACATGATTTTTTTTTTCTTTAAACAATTCGAATTTAGTTTAATTGTTCTTTATTAATTGCCTGCACACAAAAAAAAAATGAAATAAAGTCAATTATAATAAATTTTTTTCTCTTTTTTCCAAACTAAACAATAATTTATAGAAACATTATTTTTATATTAGAGTTTGTATGCGTTGTATATGTATTCTGTGTGCCCATTATAATATATTGGAAAATATTTCCTCCATCATTGTTTAAATAATAATATGTGAAATGTTAACGAAGAAGAAGAACAGAAGATAAAAAATATAATAAAATGAAAAAAAAAACTAAATAGAAGTAATTATATTTGATTTTCTAACATTCTAATGCTGTATAGATATAAATATTCCCAGCAAATATTCTATTATTATTATTGTCTTTAGTTCATCATTCACTCAATTGCACTTATTATGCATACATACAATTGCATCCTGAATTTCACAATTCACATACATAACAAACAGACAACATGGCACATTTCATTTCTTTGTTTTTAAATAAAATATAAAATAATATTGTAATGTGTATTATCATCATATATAATAAAATTATATATTTTATATAATTTTCTTTGCTTTTATTAAAGCATATAGTATATACAGAGAAGCATACAAAAGAAAATATACCTTCGGGTGAAACAACTGTTCTTGAAGTTGCATTACGGATTTGTCGTCCTCCAACCATCCATTTTATTTCCGCTGGTGGATTTGACGGTGCTGTAGAACATTGCAATGGTACGGGATCGCCGACTCTAGCTTCTGATGGTCCCGATATAGATACATGTGTTGGTGCAACTGTGATTATTTAAACATTTCAAAATAATATTAGATATTGTATGTGTTGTTTTGGCGGTATATTAAAAAGCTAATACAGTAAACTCTCTACTAGCGAACCACCCTATAAGCGAATCATCTCTTATAAGTGAACCAATTCATATGGTTTTTTTGTAATGAGTCCACTAAGACGCGTTCTATTAGAGAATCCTCTCTCATAAATGAACCATTTTATGTGCGACGAAGGGTGGTTCTCTAACAGAGAGTTCACTGATATAATTTTTGGCTAATTATATATTTAAATACGGTCACAGTTTTTAAATTAAATACGATTTTGCTTAACTTTATTCAAATAAACGAATGAATGTATTTATTTATTTATTTTTTTTTAAATAAAATAATTAAAACAAAAAAATTAATAATCTTTTTATTTCAATAAAATATAATAAATAGGTTGCTTGCATATTATTTAACATGAGTAAAAGTAATAATAAGTGGTGAAATGAAAATTGTGACAGTTTAATAATATTTAATTGAATACAATTTAAATTTATCTAAAAACATTAAAGAAAATTACTTACACAAAACGGTTAAATCAATTTCAGCCTTAAGCGGTGTCTGTGACATTATATTACTTGCTTCACATCGAAAACGAGCCTTATTATCATTTGCTTCAGCCGTAAATGTATAAATATTTTCCGATAATCTTCCGGCAGTTCTGCATTATAAATTTTTATTTAAGATATTCATAATTATTAAGCGATGAAAGAATATGAGAGAAGAAAAGAAACCATTTTTAACAGTAATAAATAAATATGAAAATATTGAATATGAAATTTGTTATTACCTATAGGCCATTCGTACTTGTGCACCATTTTTATACCAAATTAATTGTGCTGGTGGATTACCACCGCGACTCCTACACATCAATTCAACATTTTGGCCACGTCGTAATGTCTCACCAGGTGTATAACCTTCAATATATGGTGCTCCAGGTGGATCTGTACAATTGTTATTTTAAATAAATATTATATATGTATTATTATATATTTTCGAAAGATATATTTGGTTTTACATTTTGTTGCGTATGCGGATCAGAGAAATAATAATAATAATATTATTAAATTAATATTAAGTAATATTATAAATACATACATGTATATTTTGAATTTAAGGTAGGAACGAGAGATGTTCCCATCACTTGTGTATTTTATAATATATTCATAGGTAGTAACTAGCGTAAGGTACAAGTATATTGAAATTTAATTAACCGGAATAGCACAAATTTTCCGAAATGTCATTCAAATGTCTTATCAAGGAAATTAATATTCAAAATGAGTTCCACATATTATTAAAGATAATATAATTAAATAAGCCAGAGACTATATTATAATAATAAGGAATATATGTTTTCGTTCAACGTTTTACATACAATATTGTTGACATGTATACTATGCACAGCACATGGATAACGAGTTAGATTTGTATATGTACGTTTAAATAGTTATACCGATCTATGTATAAATGCGAATATGTTCTAATTTTATTTTAAATATATGGAAAACATACACAAAATACACACCTTATTATACAGATATGTAATATGTAATTTTGTGTTCACTGGTAAAAAGCACAATAAAATAAATATAAAGCTTTAACAATATTGTATTTTGAATGAATAGTTATGTATTCATCATGCATAAATATAGATAGAAAGAACATCATCATCATTTTGTAGAAATACTTTGATTGGTGGTGCCAATGCTATATTGGTATATAGAAAAATTCAAGAGTGGAAACTGAAGAGATACTGTATAGTGTATATCAACGCAATTATACTGTAATATATTGTTATTTATAATATCTAACATCTATCAAATATATATATATATATATATATATAGATGGGTATATATTTTATCCGTACATATAATAAAACAAATATATATATATAATATTATATAATATGATGGATTTAGCTTTTCAAAAGCAAGCACGACTATATGGCAAAAGGATTGAGCGTTCCGTTACCGTTATGGATAGACGAGAAAATTTAATAACATAAATTAATTAAACAATAATAGAATTATTATTAATAATATTATAGATATATTGTATTATTAAATATTAGAATGGGCTGTGTGTGTGTGTTATACTTACATAGAACAGATAATTGTACGGTTGCTCGCATTGGCATATCTGGTTGTAAAGCTTTGTGTTTTGCCTGACATGAATATTCTGTATAATCTTCTTCAGCGGTTGGTATTAAATGAAGTAATGATGTTGTTGTAAATCGGCGATTTGATTCTGTCACTTTGTCTTCACGTTGCTCTATTAGAAACAATTTTATATTAATATATTATTCAATCGTTTTTATTTTTACTTCATAAATAATTTAATGGATATTTCTAAAATATATTTCATTTGGGTGTGCTTTGAAGTAAATATTGATGATTTATAATGACTGAATACCATTATTACCATCGGCATCATTTAATAATTCATTTTCAATGAAATTGAAAAAAAAAAGCATTAAAGCATTTGTATAACAAATTTAAAAATAATATACGTCATGTCTTATATTTACCAGAAATCGATTAAAAGTCGTTAATGCCAAAATTTTATAATTGAAATCCGTTCATATGCGAATATATAATCTTTAAGTATTATATAGTCTCTATATATAATTAAATTATATATGTTTGCGTAAGGTGATAAATGGAAATGTTGTTAGGGTAATTCAGCAATAATAATAGAGATCAACATTATATTTTCAATTTCTTTTCATTTATTTACCGCCGTTTCGACTATAGTAAATATTTTACACTTTAATGGAAATATGTTATTTAGAGTTAATAAATGAGAGATTTTTCAATTCCATGAACTCAAATATCGCATATGTCGTTTGAAATAAATTTCTATAACTATATATAAGCTTATTATTATTTTGATTAATTTCTTATTATTAATATAATTACGTATTGAATTTTCTATCACACTTCCATCAAAAACTTACCAGGTTTAAATTCAATATTGCTGCGAAACCATTGTATCTGTGCAGCTGGCTTTGCATCAGCCACAATACATTTAAGTGTTAAGGGTTGATTCTCCCGTACTTCAACTTTAGAATTGTGAGGATGGTGCTCGATTTCAATTGTTGATGGTGGAGCTGCAAGAAAAAAAGAAAAAGAAAATATAAGTATTAAATAATAGAATAAGAGACTTGTAAATATTAAATACAATAGAAAATAATACAAGAGAAATGAAAATATATCTATTTATGGGTCGTGTGTAAATTGTGAATTGTAGGTAAATTCAAAAGATATAAAAAAGAAAATATAATAAAATAAAATCGAAATCATAATAAAAGTTATGAATAAGTATATTTATTGTACATTAATATGGAATTTAAATGGATAATAAATATACTTCTGTAAACAGATTGAAGAATTCTGCTGTCTATAGCGTAGAAGAATAATAATAAAAAAAAAGAAAATAGAAAATTTGAAAGACTCAAAATATTGATTTTTTTTTGTAAATGTTATTAAATGTTCAATGCTGGATGTATAAATTGTATCGCCGTCTATTGTATGTGCATTGTAATAATATCCAAACAAATGATAATAAAAAGAAAGAAAGAAAAAGCTTAATATTATTATAAATATAGACATATTATATAACATAAATATCGTTTTTTTTTTTCATGTTCCAGCATTTGTGATGTTTGGATACGAGAAACGAGAAAATTGTCACACCAATTGCACATGTGTTCTAGATATATTAGCAAGAGCATATAGGTTGAAAAAAGAAATTGAAAATTCATATGCGTATGGTAAACTTGAATTTTTCGTTCTATGAACGACACAGAAGAATATAATAAGAGAAAATTAAAACAATTCTACTTGACACCATTTTTTTTTCTTTTATTTTATTAAAAATCATATATCACAAACAGCTCCCTGAGCTATTTGTGCTTCTAGCATACAAGTGTGTACACACAAAAACACACACACACATGTTTATTTTTTTTTATGTTTATCATATTATATTAATAAATTATGGCGAGCTTTTTAGTAACATACCTACAATTTTTTTTTTTCGTGTATCTTAAATATATATATATTTCTTATTCAACATTCTTATATTATATAATAATATAATATTATGACTTTATGTTTATGTAATATACGCAAGTAGTTGATTTTGTGTATTACATCTGAACGGATCTACCGAATATTATTTTGGGTTAGGCATATATAGGCAAAAAGCAAGGGTAGATAGAATATAGATATGGATTATAGACCGATTGAAGACGCACTGCGAGAACCAAGAAATAGACATTTTTATTTGCTTCCTCTCTTTTATTTTATTTGTTTTTGTTGTTGTTGTTGTTGTAGTTGATGTTGATATTGATGTTGTTGTTGTTGTTGTTGTTGTTGTTGTTGTTGTTTTTGTTGTTGCTGTTGATGTTGTTGTTGGTATAATAGAATCTACGTTATTATCTTTCATCAACTAAGGTTATTTTCCCAAAATCCATACACCATGTTCACTCTAGATAGAAATAAACGAAATAGGTAATGGTAGAGGCAACTAAAGCAGTGAAAGATATTTATATTTTTAT